>JADNYV010000041.1:0-269066 GCA_015501055.1 Mucidula mucida
TCCAAAAGCAGCACCGATACGCTGGCGAGATAGTAACGTACTCGATCCCGTTCTTCGTTGTCTTACCATAAACATTTCCTCAGAGAAGTCGTTGAGGTACCCGAGGACTCTGATGACGCGAAGAAATGGCCCCGATGTTCTGAGACTACCCCTGCGTACTCCAGTACCGCAGCGCCGCTACAAAAACTGACACCACGTCCACGGAAAGGAAAGCTCTCCCTCAACGACCTCCCTGACGCCTCCTTCAGGACGAAAGTAAACCTAAAGCCTAAGAAACTTACGACGTTGGACATGTCAGCCATGCAATGGCGCCAACATGTCTCGACTTCTGAGCCTTATTTGAAGCATGAGCTCGACGCTAGCCGGCGGGCAGGAGGATATCTAGAAAAAACGGAGTTCCTGGAGCGAGTAGGGCGGAGGAAGGATGATGCTCTCGAGCAAAATAGGATCGGGAAGCGACGGAGGACATGATGTTATCGAATGGGTGCCATATTCCATCAACTGTTTTCTATATTACGATGATACATCGTCCAGGTCAATTCACACTGATTTCACTTATGGATGATCACACACCAGAGAGCATCTTCTACCAGATCAGCCATCATATCTCTCCTCTAGGACCCACCAGCCAGACTGGCGGATAAATTCTTGATGTGGTACGACTACCGGCTATGAATTCTTCGACTACTTTCAGCTCATGGCATAGTCTGCTGCTCTAAGACGAGCAAGACGAAATGAATACAATGGTGAACATCGATGATCATGCAGCCATCCGCAGAGCTAATTCCCTCTCTGAGATATCCGAGTCTCCTCTGGGTGACGGCTGCTCTTGTGGCGAACAGGTGCATGATATTCATCAACAGTACATATCCTCTACTATTCATTCTCAACCGCACCCGTACTGAAGAATGGAGGCGCTACCGGGCAGCTCTAGTTCCTTGGCAAACAGATGTGACTATCGTTAAGTCTCGTGGGACTCTTGGCATTCCGTTTCTCGAATATAATCAAAGGTTCTTTGTTTTCAGCTAGCTTTCCTCATCGCATCGATTCATCTTCATCGACAAGCATCTTACACAGCAGGCAATGGCCCCCATCGAAACCGGAACCTACTCCATCACCAACGTGCTTGCCAGCTCGTCAATGGCAACCTGGGCACGCCCGTGACCATCGCGTACTACACTGACCAGGACTCGTTCAACATGGGCCTCCTTCCTTGTCCTTCTCCCTTTTCAACGAGCGTCTAACCTTGGAATATGATAGTGGATGATCACGAAGAAGCGCGAGGACATCTACCGCATCGAGAACAAGGGTGCGGCGCGCGAGGTCTACACCAGTCAGGCTCAGCCTGGTACGGAGGTTACTGTGCGTGCGCAGGACCAGGAGTGGTCTATTGAGGAGACTAATGATGGTACCGCCGTATGAATATTTCATCCTTGAAGATAAGGCTGATACCCCGGCGTGGTATAGATCACGCATAGCTCCCAGGCCGACAAAAAACGCGACTTGGACTTTCCAGAAGAGGCACTAAGCGCGTTCAGCACTTCGACAAACCGGTTACACTGACAAATTTGTTTTGGTTATTGGCATAGGCCTTTGACAGGTTACGGACACCTAAATTTCTTGGGAGCGAGAATTTTGTTGGAGTTCGGTTCATCAGTCATACGTGTTGCACTTCTGCTTACTATGTATGCCATTCATCTACAGTGGCCAAACATCAAAAAGGGAGCATTGCTAATATTCGGATACGGGGAATCGAACCCCGAGCTGCCGCGTCAATACATGCAACCAAATGAGAGGCGGCAATGTTAGCCGTTACATCATATCCGATATACCAAGACCATCTCAGTACATTTAAACGACACTGGCTCACTTAGAAGTATACAACAGCACAACGCAACTCGATGCTCTCTCTAGGCAGCCCTTGATCCTTGCGCTCTTCGTCAATAACTAAACAAGCATGAGTCCCTAAGCACAACAATATGAGAGTCTTACGCACAAGCAGTATGTGGCACACACGCAGCGGAGCCCGGCGTATGTTCAATCGCTGACCGCTTATCAACTCACGCGCAAAGAGAAATTCGGAGAAAGCATACCACTATCAAACTGTCGAAACACGAGTATCTCATCGGGCATTTGATTGCGGATGTACGACCATCTCATTTTGCCTATGGCAACGTCAGACATCCAAAGCCGCCATAAGAGACGAGAACACAAACAGTTCTGCCTGATAAAGTACCCGCCGCCGTGCTGCTCGATAATCATCAGTGGCGTGCTACTTATCCGGATCCTACGAACACCGTACTTGATCAGTCGTCCAATCCATATCCGCCGCATCGACTGTTCGCGCATCGCAGACAGCAAGTGGGACGTCGATGACTGGGCCTCGTAGCGGGCGCCAAATGTTACTATCAGCACGTTTGAATAAAACTCCAAAATAGACCGTGTTGAACACGACGCACATAAAAGCAATCCTCCTCCCCTCCAAATCCTTCCCAAACGCACTACAAAGCCTCTGAACAGCCCGCTCCCTACTAACATCAACGTGCACCGCTGCCACCGGCTGCTTGCTCACAGCTTTCCCCTCCCCCAACGTCAACGTGCGTCGCCGAACTTGGGTATTCATAGGAATACACTTCTCCGCTCCGATGTGGGTTTTGAGCCACCTCGGGTAAGTATCAAATCCAAATCGGAGACGACAAGATCATGAGGCAAGACGCACTCGCAAGTCTCCCGCGCATACCTCGCCTCCCATCCAGGCGCGCCGTCTAGGTCGTCGAATGGGAGCGAAAGCCAGGTGTAGCCTTCATTGTCCAACGAGGGCCGGCGCTCGAGCCTGAGGTCATGCATCGCGACTTTGCCGGAACGTAGGTGCAGGTCTCCCCGCTGGAACACGAGTCACGGATGGGTAACAGAAGGCCCCAGGGGCAGAAGAGTCCGATGCGAAGTTGAGGCGTCCGGAGAGTACATTGGCTGCCATCGGTCGTGGGATGAGACGTCTTGGAAGGTGGAGACGAAGGGAAAGAAGACCGTGTGCCATGGTACTTAAGGCCTGAGAAGCCCGTGAACGCCTTGGTTTATAATCATAAGGTGATGTCGGATGCGACGATGTTCTTTAAGCTTGTCCTCAGGCGCCTCGGTGAGAAAGGAGGATGATCGTTATCGTCGTCGTCGTCGCTTCCATGTACATGCTTCTAACACAGATATGATTCTTTTGGTCACAACGGTGCTGCCAAAGGTCAATTGTGGCCATAAGTCTAGGAATATGTGAGCGCGATTCAATAAAAAGAAGCTTAACTTACACATATGAAGCTGCTGTGCCCGAACATCACGACTTCTTCGCATCTAATGCCACCCAAACACCCTCACATCTCACAAACCCTATTCGACGAGTAACAGCAGCCACCGCATGACCGTTAGACGCTCATATTGACAGCCGCCAAAATCTTCGACTTACAAGGGTAAACCTAAAAGATGACAGGGTAAACGATAACAAACCTTCAAAAGTCAGCGCAGCATCTCGGCGTGCGCTAATAGCATGCGCTCCGTTACTCAACCATATGAAGGGGCTTCGAATGCGAACGGGTGAATGCCGGGCTTTCGAAGAGATGCTGACATGGGAGGTCTATGTCCCCTTTCAATCGTATAATTTTACAGGTCATTTCAGTCAACGCATGGTACTATCGGAGGGATATGAGTCTCTTGAACGAAAGGAAAGAAACAGAACTCACGCAATCGAAACTACTGCGGCCAGCGCGGGACAAAGTTGAAACTTCTCCTCTGTACCCAATTACTCCAAAACCTTCACAACTGCAAAATCTTCATCGACAGGCAATAGGATCCGCTAGACGCTCAACCCAAGATCAACATAATTCAGAGTATACCGCTCCTTCTCCTTAAGATGTAGATGCTCTCTGCTGATGGATGCCCAGGCGCTACAGACAAGGCTACACGCTAGAAGGGTGGATCGGTCTTGATATTTCGCGAGAATGGCATTCCATAGTTCGGGTGGAAGGACGGTGGACTGGGGGGCGCGTACTGGGCGCTTGCAAACGGAATGGATTGACATGATATCGACAAGCATGTCTCCCATCGACATTGCTCGTATGACCATGTGGATGAGGGCCATGATAAGCATGTAAAGTCAGTAGACGGGGATGCAGAGAATGAGTAGCGGCCACCAAGTGGGAAATAGGCGTCGCATTAGCCAGGTAACCTATGCCTACTATATGAGCAAGCATCGATATAGTAGGCTAGGTAAATCGGTAGCAATAAATGGCGTGAACATCTTTTGGTTGTGTTTGGCACCCACGGATCAGTCGGTCCGACTTTCCTATCTACCATATATGGATGTAGCGTATTCCAAAGAAGTCGTTTCGATGCCATGGGCTCCCTACACACTTGTTAAAACTCGTAAAAAGCTGTCACAGTGTATTAATATACTGCTCAGGCTGCGCTTGTGCTGAGTGCATTTGCAGCTCTTTCACAACACCCTACATGATGACTCCTTGATGGACCTTCAGACCTTGAGTCTTACGCAACCATATGCGCGTACTTGCCACCCACGTACCCGACATCCGACGCTAGAATGAAGATAGGGGACAGAAAGAAAGCGGAGTCTGATCCATAGAGGCCACTCCGGTACCCATCAAATTGTGTGTTGCATTGATTCATGGTGGTCAGTAGGCTTGATCCGCCAATCTCTTATAAGCTGATTGAGCGCACACAATCCCTATTTATATCTTGAGTCATTGAGGATTGAGATCTAAGATAATATTCTGAGGCCCCGGGGTTTGTGCACATCAAGCAACTTGATGAGGTGGGAGCATGGGAGGCGGACAAGCATGAGATTAGACTGTTACATTGGTGCTTATATGTGATGGTGTCTCAGCAGTGGTTGACATCTCAAAGCCTAGTATGCCGCGGTGCTGGCGTGTCGGAGAGGGAGAAGGTGGTTGAACTTTGTGATTTGGGTCTGGCTTGCTGTTCAGTACGTGTAGAGCTCATTATATTATGTTCCACAAGCCTCGCTTAGCACGAGGACATGGTACTACCCATGAAAAGTGTGTTTCGGTGAGGCAGAAGACGCGTACATCCATATATGGTATATAGGAAAGTCGGACCGACTGATCCGTGGGTGCCAAACACAACCAAAAGATGTTCACGCCATTTATTGCTACCGATTTACCAAGCCTACTATATCGATGCTTGCTCATATAGTAGGCATAGGTTACCTGGCTAGCATCGCATGTTGGGAATGAAGGTTTGATGAAGGTAGAGACGGCGCAGCCTGACCACGGCACCGCATCCGGGCTGATTGTAGTTGCTAGCTGTAGTCCATCAGCATCAAATTAGATGATTGGGCGAGTTCGACGGACCGTATGCCATTATATGCAGCAACGCAACGCGCAATATACCACCGACATCGACAACAGCGGCATGATAGGCGCGTCGTCGTAGTTCACAGTGCTGAGGAGACGCAGTCTATGCTACTTGGCGGGCGTCAAGGGCCAACATTTTCTGCCACGCAGAATTGTTGTTGATGATGGTAAAAAAGGCAAGAGTGATCGCCGCCATCATGTCACAACTAGAAACTTTCCCAAACCTCCCACTAGACATTGCACAACATATTCTCGAGACGGCAGCCATCCTCAACCACAGAGATGTGTCTCGTCTCGTCCTTGTATCCAAGGCTGTACGCGCATGGTAAGAAATTCGCTTGACCAACTAGTTCTTTCTAAATCAAACTAATCCTCCATCCAGGATTGATCCTATCCTATACCAGACTGTTGTCATTTGCTCCGCCTTCAGATGCACAATGTTCGTTAACACAATACGATCGCGTATCGACTTAGCGCGCCATGTCAAACGCCTCTGTGTATTGACTTAGCGCGCCATGTCAAACGCCTCTGTGTATCCCACGACGTGTACCATTCACAAGATCTGCAATGTCTCCTGGACGTCCTTACCGGCATCTGCTATCTAGCATGGTGGTGTGATATCAACGATCTACTACCCTACACCAATACGAGCCTCGCCTCCGTCCGATATTTCTCTACGGTGGCCTACATAGATTCCCCTCTCATTGTTGAGACTCTTCTTCCTCGCAATATCACGCACCTAAACGTATGATTTGAAGCGATTGACATACCTTTTGGGGACAGCTTATCGGCTGTGTGGAAAGCAGTCTTCACACGTTGTCCCTCTCTCACTCACATCATGGTCGATTTCTTCCCCTGCTACTGGTCAAGTGAGAAAGAGCAGTTTGTCCGTAGCGCTCTGTCCGTCGCACCACCTACGTTTAAAGCCTTTATAATCGAGTTCCAGAACGCTGCACAACCTTTGGGCTGGGACATATTCGAGTTTCGTCCCTTGTTGACAGACTCAAGGTTCATCATTGTGAGCGCCGAACCTCTCAATTTTGGGCTTGAGGGAGTACTCTGCTATCCAAAGCAGCAGGATCTGGATGTCACTTCATTATCTGATCATATGGATATTTGGGATTTTGTGACCTCGCACACATTGCGGAGCGGATGAAAGCTGGTCTGGAATGGGGTACTTGTATTACGGAAGTTGTACGGAAGTTATGGTTTCTACTGTACTAACACAACCATGTATCCACATAACACATAACGGGGCCGCGTGAATGAAGACCTGAGGTCTTGCATAACATGTAACAGCTTCAATATTTGTGGGATACAGGCTAGAAAGGGAATTTCTCCGCGCGGCGGGTAACGCCACAAGGCAATTGCCGCCTTTGTGCCTTGATATAAAGACCTGATCCACTGGCAGTGAAGACTGAGCATAACGCGTAACATGCCATGAAGACTTGGTCGTGTAAGTGTTAGTACAGTATAGGGTGATTTATTATCTATGTACAGTACTGGCCCGTACTGCAAGATACTCCTGGGGTGAGCCTCACTCTTTCTGCTGGTGTGTAAGGGTGTGAAATACCTACTCCAATCAAAGTATAGTTTGGAAATATAAAGACAAGACTTTCTGGACGAAGGCCAAAGTGTTGGGACATATACAATTGGCAATTATTCCAGGATCATGCGTGGCTTTTGACCATCTTTGTCTAGAACAGTGACAGACTTGTGACTACGGAGTCCGACGTCTGCACATCACCGTGGTATCAATGAAGAACGCATAGTATGGCGGAAGACACTTCAATTAGTATAGAGTGTATTGAACGCCGGAAGGAGAGAACTCAATTCAGTCGGAGATTCTCGTGATATCTTCAATGCCAGAAGTTTCTGACCATGGCGCGCTTTTACAGAGGGAAATCTAAGAAACATCGGAAGACAAGTGTCATTGTGGACACCCTGTCGTGTGGTAGGAGGACCTAGAAGTGGTGGTGGGCATCCAAGGGGTCCGAGATAGTCAGGTGATCGGCCGGTTACTTTTTAGTAACCGGAGAATTAATGCTCTCTCCTTACTTCCATGTTGTTTTGCTCGTCGTACGTGAATTGATGACTTTAAATGCTCGGAAATGCGAGATATTATGCTTGGTACAGTGTAAGAGTCCTAAGGTGGGTAATTACTGTGTAAGCCATCAATTGACCTCTAATCCTCATCCATCTCATCCATCTCCTCATCCTCGTCTTCATGCCAGGCCTCTACAGTCATTTCCACCATCTGGACAGCTTCAGCAGCGTCAGGCTGCACTCTCAGTGGCGCCACGCCGTCCCTACGGAACTGGAGATGTAATAGGAACGCTGCCCGGAGTGCATCCTTCTTCGGGGCTACCTTGAGAATGTCCTTCTTTTTGGGGATCAGGATCCGTGCTCCCCATATGGAACGAAGCTTGTCTAGCTGGAGGTCAAGTTTCTTTCCCGTCAACTTGAGCCTCTCAATGTTGTTGATGTTCTCAATCAACAGCGTCGCATTCAATAACTCCTGCTTCTTCTCTGCAGCCTCTTTCCGGCTCGCTATCTTCTGTCTCTTCATTTCCACCATCCTGAGCTCGAATTCTGCCTGCTCCTTCCGCCTCGCCTTCTCAAAACCGGCCGCATCAAGTTTCCGAGCAGTGCGCATCGCCCAGATGTGATCCTCAGGGCTGAAGAATGCGTCAATGAACTGCTGGGTATGGATGCGCGAAAACATTGCGAGGGCATTGTGCCTTTGCATAGATGAAGATGGGCTATTCCGTGCAAACACGCACCAGGAGCCCAATGCACCCTCGTTTCGGTCATTCGTTGCGTTCATAAACGCCCGCGCTTTCTCGTCATCAGACATTCCATCAATCAAGCCACCAGGTGCGTACTCTGATGAGAATCGGAGTGTTAGCGACTGACTAAGCCACGAGACTCAACCAGGTACCACAGTAAGAACTAAAAGAAGAAAGTGTTCGCGTTCGTAAGACTAGGCTAGGCCAGGTGTATAAACGAGATCGGAACTAAAGTACAATGATACTACACTACTGCTTATATACTAGTAAGTCTGTGTTTGAGACTCCTTGTCCATACGCGTTTCCACTAGGGATGCTCCACGCCCTTGACCCAGTGTTGTATGCTACTAGTCCGTGAAACCATTAAATACGAGTGGTAACTGCATGTAAGTAATAATACTGAAACAACCATGTGTACTACGAGTGTCGGCGGTGTGTATACAATAGGGAGTCCATGAGGTATCGGCATGTATGATGTCATCCATGTGTTGGACATGTGTACGGCTTCGGTAATGAAAAGGGGTATGATCGGTGACGAAACAGATGATGAAGCAGTCCGTTGGTTGATAAGACAAGGCCCCCGATAAGATATGATAAGATGTGAAAATGTGAAAATATGGTCATTCATAACATCACCCCCTCCTTAAGGCGCAAGTTCCATTCTGCGCCAGAGTTGCTCCATGAGGGCCGCAGAGGGTAGCGTGACATCAATAGGTTCGGTGTCAGGCGGTGGCATGGGTCGGAATAGGTGTGATGGAAATTGCGACATGGGGACTTCGATGCGAGCAAGCGCAGGTGGCTTCGGCTTTTTCGGGTACTGCTGGTGGAAATCGCGAATGGCTTCGTTGGCATTCTTGAGATTGCATGCCGGTTCCCATGTCTATTCGTGTGTGCCATAACCCTTCCAGTGAACCTTGTATTGAAAACCCCCGCGGTACTTCCGGGAATTCACCACTTTCTCAACCTCCCATTCCGGTTCGGCTCCTTCCAGCACAGGTGGTGGACGCGTGTCTCGGGGTTGCGTCGGAAATTGCGGCTCGTGGTAAGGCATCAACAGAGCCTCATTGAACACGGGATGAATGCTTTTCCACGTGTGAGGAATCTGGAGCTTGTAAGAGCTCGTCCCGACTTTCTTGATCACTTTGAACGGCCCGAAGCGTTTGTCATCGAGCTTCTTCATTGGTCGGTCCGTGCTGAGATTCGTCCCCTCCAGCCATACTTTGTCGCCTTCCTTGTACTCTACTGCCTTTGTCCGCTTCCTGTCATAAAACCGTTTCATGTCTTCTTTTGCCATCTTCAATGCTGACCCCACTTCGTCCCATGTCTTCCTCATGCCGTCGGCAAACTCCTGCGCAGTCTCATTTCTCGATGCCGTTTTTGGAGCGGTGCCTTTGTAGGGATGTCTGCCCATATCTGCGAAGAACGGAGTGACTTTGGTTGCCGAGTGAACTCGATCGTTGTAAACGAATTCAGCAGAGGGTAGCCATTCGTGCCAGTTGTTCTGATGGTAGTTGACGAATAACCGTAAGAAATGTTCTATCTCTTGGTTCAGCCGTTCCGTCTGCCCATTTGCCTGTGGATGGTACACCGTCGTGAAGTTCCTTCAATGCCCAACAGCCGGTATAACTCCTTCATGAAACGCGAGTGGTATTGCGGACCTCGATTGTGTATCATCTGTCGCGGCAATCCATGTATGGGGAAGATTCGATCGCGGTAAATACGAGCCATGCCTTCTGACATCAGGGTGGTGTGTGTTGGTATAATGCGTAACCACTTTGTGAAATGGTCCACAAACGTGCTGATCGCATTGTATCCTCCCGACTCCGGCAACTTGCCGATCATGTCCGTCCCAACCTTCTCCCATGGTTCGCTTGGTACGTCTATAGGATGGAGGGGTGCAGCCGGTTTTGTGCGATGTGACTTTGTAACTTGGCATTTTTGACACCCTTCCACGTATTCGCGGACGTCTCGGCTAATTCCTGGCCACCAATAGGTGCGTGTGATCAACTCGAGAGTCTTGTACCGTCCCGGATGCCCTGCAAGCTGTGCATCATGATGCATTCCGATAACTTTTCCCCGCAATTCCTTGTCCTTCGGTATGTAAATACGATCTTTCCATATAATAAGTCCATTTTCCTTCTCTTCCCATCCTTTTTCTTTGTTTTCTAATGCTTTTTGTATGTATCTGTCCTTGTTTCCTTTTCTTTGTTTGATTTTGTTAAGTAATTCGTCCTCCGGTGTAGCTACTGTATGTAAAGAAAATTGAATTTGTGATATAAAAAACTCCGGTTTTAGTAAAACAACGTTTTCGTTATCTTTTTCCCCCTTCTCAAGGCCTGTCATCCTTGACAAGGCATCAGCTTTCCCCATTGTCTTGCCCGGCTTGTGAATCATCTGTATGTCATATTCCGCTAACTCCGTAACCCATCTCGCCTGCCTCCAATTCAACTTCTGTGGCTTCCGGAAGTACTGGAGGTTTTGATGATCGGTAAACACCTCCACCGTTTCCTTTGCTCCAAGGAGATATTGTCTCCAGTCGTCAATCGAGTCCATAATAGCCATCATCTCTTTGTCATAGATCTCATAATTGCGCTCTACTTCGTTCAGCGCGCGAGACCGAAAGGCTACTGGTCTCCATTTTCCGTCAACCAACTGGGAAAGAACCGCCCCGTTCGCATAGTTTGAGGAGTCTGCCTCAACTCAAAACTTGCCGTCGTCGCGTGGTACGATCAGAACGGGTTCTTCCGTCATCCTCCGTTTCAACTCCTCAAACGCCTCATGCTGCTCCATGCCCCAAAGCCACTCGCCCTTCCCGGTTAGCGATGTCAATGGCTTCGCTACTCCCGCAAATCCCCGGATGAAACGTCGGTAAAAGTTGCAGAAGCCCAGGAATGACTGTACTTCCTTCTTCTTCGTCGGCTCCTTCCATTCCTTCACTACGGCCACTTTTGCCGGATCCATCTTCACTTCTCCTCCTCCAACAATAACTCCTAAGTAGTCTACAGTATGTGCCTCAAAACTACATTTCTCGGGTTTTAAATACAACTTATTTACTCGTAATATTTCTAATACCCTTCGTACAATCTGTCTATGCTCCTCGAGAGTGTTCGTAAAGATAAGTATATCGTCCAAGTAAACTATAACATGTCCTTCATCGATCAACTCCTTCAGAATGTGATTCATGAACGATTGGAACGTTGCCGGCGAGTTTGTAAGTCCGAAGAACATGACTGAGGGCTCGAACAGGCCTCGGTTTGTTCTAAACGCCGCTTTCCACTCATCACCTTCTTTGATCCGGATGTTATTGTAACCCCATCGGACATCCATCTTTGTGAAAACCTTTGCTCCCTTCAACTTGTGATAAGCTCCTGAATCAACGGCAAGGGTATCAGTTCTTGATTGTCATGTCGTTCAACTTCCGATAATCCTGCACTGGCCGAAGGCTTCCGTCCTTCTTTTTGACAAAGAAGAAGGGTGACGCCATAGGTGAAATTGACGGCCGTATACGTCCTGTCCGTATGTTTTCTTCCAGGAACTCGTCTAATGCCTTCTGCTCGGATGGACTAAGGGGATAAACCTTGTAGTCAACCGGTTTGGAACCAGGCATGAGTTCTATCGCGTGATCCCAGGGTCTTCGTTCCGGTAACTTATCAAAGTCCGCCTTGCTGAATACATCGGAAAATTCCTCGATGTAAGATGCAGCAGCAGATGAAGGCTGTTGTGATCTCAGCTTTTCACCGCTTTTGCGATAGTTGTCCCAGTCCATCCAGAACAAGCGCTCTCCCTCTTCCAACTTCTCTTCTACATCTTCTCCTTCGTCTTCTGGCGAGTCGTACTCGGGTAGATAGCCGCAGCGGTCTGGGCATCGATCAAAAGTCAATGTGGATTCCATCCAGTTGATCGTGGGGTTGTGATATCGTAGCCAGTCTAGCCCCAATAAGATACTTGTTTTGCCGAGATTGGTGACGGCCAACTCAATCTTTTCGGCGTGATCTCCGATCTTCATCCGGACCTCCACAAAACCTTCGATTGCTCCTCCCTTGTTTAGGGTTCCATCCGCATTGTAGACAGTGAGCTTGACCGGTAACTCCTTGATCGGAAGTCCGTTCTTCTCAACGAATTCTTTATTGACACAAGAACCCGTTGCTCCACTGTCAAGAAGGGCACTTGTTTCCCATTCAGAGCCTGTGTGTACGCTCTCTATGGTTACTCGGAGTTTCATGTCCTGCCCCTTTGTTCCCCGGATGTACTTCCTTGACTTTTTTAACTCTGTCACAACTTCCACCGCAGCTTCCTTTGTCAACGCTTTGATCGCCATCACCTTCTCCTCCGTCGCTTCTCTCTCTCTCCGTTCCGGCATCCATGCTCTCAAAATTCCCACTGCTCTCGACACGTCATCCTCTCTTAGCCGTTGTGCAATCCACTCGGGCGTATTTGGCTCAAATCTTTCTTTCGCAGGTTTTGTTGGTGAAGTCGTCGATGATATTTTAGCTGTTTCAGTACCCGTACTGTAAATAAATTCTGCATCTGACGACCCTTCCCTTGATGACTGCTCCGGCAGGACTGCGTCTACTGCGGGAGCTTCGCAAAACCCAACTCTTCGGCCAACTTCTTCTTCTCCTCGTCGTTCATTTCGGTCCATAGACCCCGAATCGTCTGGGGTCGACCCTTCTTAGGACAGAACCTGCTGACATGGCCGTGTTCGCCACAGCTGAAGCAAAGTCCTCTTCGACGTGCGTTGTCGATTTCCATCGGTCTGCCGGCTCCTCCATAGGTAACGCCGGTGGCATCTCGTCGTGTGATTGGCGTCGGGGGTGGATTCGTAGGGTTGACTCTCGATGTAGCCGCCTGCAGAGCTTGGGGCCGGACCTGCATGCCGGACCTCTTGCTCGCGCCCGCCTTCTCCATAGCTGATCGATCTGAATGATCTGTGCCTTCCAATCCTTGTACTTCTTTGGCAACCCATCTCGGCTGCCATAGATCTGGTCGATGATCTTCTCGTTGACATTGGTCTCGAGAAGTCGCACAACAAATGCGTCATCCTTCGAGTATTCCGCCTGAGTACGCAGGACCTCAACTTCTGAAAGAAATCTTGAGCAGTGTCTTGCCCCTGGCGCAACCGTTCGATCTGATCTTGCGCATCTGCGCGAGGTTGGAGTCCACAAATCGCTCCTTCAAGTTCTCCTTGAACTCAGTCCAAGAGACTGTCCATTCCTCTTCCTCCTCGTCGAAGTTCTGGTCCGAGTAATTCTGGACCCATGCATCAACGTGATCTCCTCGGATGTAGGAGAGAACAACATCAATCCTTTCGGAGTCCGATGTGAGGTTATTCTTCTTGTCACGGATGTATGTGAACATCGATCGCCACCAGCTCTTGTACTTGGACTTGTCCCCGTCATAGTCATAAGGCTTGTTGACAAGGGATCGGCCTTTGGTTTCGTCATTGGCGTGATGAGCGGGTGTGTGAGGAGCGGCTTCGGGTGCTTCGTTGGACATGATGGATCGAGGTGATGGGATCGGAGAGTGAAAGGGTGAAAGTGGGGATATGGGTGATGCGGATTTGGATGAAACGGGTGAGGGAATAGAGGTTTGGATGAATAGGGAGGGATCGCCTAGATCTGAAATAGAATCCAGGACTTGGTAGGGTGGGGAATGATGATGTGTATCGTAAGGTAAGTAAAGTAGGTAGGTATCGTAACTGTCTACACTATTTTACCGACTACTGACTACGTATCTACGGAGCCCAAGAGCTCGTCAAAAGTTCGCAATTGCCCAGCCGACGTCCCTCTGGTGAGGTAAGCCGAAGTTTTCCTGGGAACGGGGGTTGACCCGTAAACAGCGCCCACTGAAGTGCAACTGCCAAAAGTTTGTTCTCGTGAGAGCGGCTACTTCCAGCACCCGAGGCAGTTATCTCTAACTGTTAGCCGGCGCTACTGGGACCAATACACACATATGCGGACGTGCGCTGGGATTAGGAATCCGTCGATCTGTAAACAGGAAAGGGGATGGGGAATGTGCGATGATCAAACAGCAAAGTGCTGATCGACGATCGGGGATGTGTGGTAGGTGGTAGAAAGTAGTTCCAATCTTCTGTTAGCGACTGACTAAGCCACGAGACTCAACCAGGTACCACAGTAAGAACTAAAAGAAGAAAGCGTTCGCGTTCGTAAGACTAGGCTAGGCCAGGTGTATAAACGAGATCGGAACTAAAGTACAATGATACTACACTACTGCTTATATACTAGTAAGTCTGTGTTTGAGACTCCTTGTCCATACGCGTTTCCACTAGGGATGCTCCACGCCCTTGACCCAGTGTTGTATGCTACTAGTCCGTGAAACCATTAAATACGAGTGGTAACTGCATGTAAGTAATAATACTGAAACAACCATGTGTACTACGAGTGTTGGCGGTGTGTATACAATAGGGAGTCCATGAGGTATCGGCATGTATGATGTCATCCATGTGTTGGACATGTGTACAGCTTCGGTAATGAAAAGGGGTATGATCGGTGACGAAACAGATGATGAAGCAGTCCGTTGGTTGATAAGACAAGGCCCCCGATAAGATATGATAAGATGTGAAAGTGTGAAAATATGGTCATTCATAACACGGAGCCACGTAACATTTGCGCCAGTGAGAAAGCTGACGAACATCTCCTTCAGGTGTATTAGCTTCCCTTCTGCCAGTGCCACCATCTCTCGGATTGCATCAACAATGCCAGGCTCCTCGAACGGTTTCCCGTCAAATACCGCCATGAGGTGGCAGTCATCCTCGAAATCAAGGATCAAGTTTGGATTATCGATGAGCTTCTGGCAGTGCTCGCGGAGACTTGCATGCATCAGTCCTAGGTTCAACGAGTTTAGCGCGGCTTCCTCCGGTTTTCGAACCATATGCATGTACGGATGGGTGACGAGCTGTTGATAGCGGGCGAGAACGGCCAGTTCTGTAAGTGTTGGGTCATCATGAAGCGCATTATAAATGTTTAACTCGATGTTTGTCCAGGAAACCGAGATCTTCTTTGTCTTGATATGCAGTAGGAACTCTCGATACTCCTTCAGATGAAGGAGGAGCTCGCCGGCCGCCTCTCCGTGACTGCCAAATCGCGTGTTGTTTGTTTGTGGAAACCACCGAACGAGTTTCTCCACCTTCTGACTGAGGAAGATAACGTGGGTCTCTCCTTGACCCTTCTTATCGCAATGGTTATTGAAGATGGCCCCAGCTAGCGATGCTGTTTTTGCGCCACCAAATGTGGATGCTTCGAGCGCCGCTATCTCGGCCTCCGTAGGTGTGCTTGAACCGGTCTCTGGTGCGACGACATTGCGCACCTTTGCCGCATTGGCCTTGTTTGCGAGGATGATGGGCCCCTGGAGCCCGAGCGCCTTCTATGCCGCCATCATCGCCGCATTTCCCCCTTTGAAACTGTTCTGGTCCTTGTGCATGCAGCACCCGGACCAAACAAACAAGGTAAGCAGACGTTGCTCTTCCGCAGACAGAGTTTTGAACTCTTCCTCGCCTAGACTCTTCATCATTGCGTCCACCGTTGCAATATCCCGAACGGCACGTTCCTCCGGAGTGAGGGCCATGTATCCCTCCCAGCCTCCGGCGTCTTCTATCTTCTTCCAGTTCCATTCTCTGAGAAGTTCCTCAAATGCTTCCAAGCCCATCTCTTTTTTTCTTGCTTCGCCAAGTCCCTTCATCATCTCCTCGCGTTTTAATTCCTCCATTGCCTCGGCCGTTGCCTTTTCCCCGTTTGCATGATCGCTACAAATTCCGCGAAGCTTGCGACAGATTGCGCGTAAGTCAAACTGGTATCCAGCCGTTCTCTTAGCTAACGGGGAGTCAACATAGATGCTGAGAATGTCCTGCATTGTTTTGACCCACGACTCCTTCGATTTCAATGTTGTATGATCCACTGTCGACCGGATACCCATGAAGCGTGTCTGGGGTTTAAGCGACAGGCGAACGGTCCCATCAGGAAGTACCTCCAACACGCGATAGGTTGCGTGATGTGCTTGGTAGTTTTGATTGCGACGAGAAGTGCTGTTGCCACTTAACGTGAGATCTAACACTGTGTAAGTTTGATTTATTATAGTAATAGCTCTCAAACTGACCTTCGGTAGCATTCATTTCATGCCCGAGTTGTACGTTGGCCATGACTAGTAGAAGCAAAACTGTAAGGAAAACCCTTGAGACTTTTTTTTGGTAAGAATGCTCCAGTAAATACCTAAGTACTGGAACTGACGGAACTGACGATGGTGTTGATGAAAGGAAAGTTGGCCTCGTGTCACTTACATGCATGGAGGCACGAAGCCACGACCGTGCGTGCTGGCGGATGGATTTTCAGAATAGTGACATCGACGAGCACGTCCCGCAACGACATCAGCTGCAAACAGCAGTATTTGAGTGAAGAAGACATGGACTGGATAGGCGAGAACGCGTAACCAAAGCGGCCCTCGACGCATGACGGGGATTGATGGCGGCAAGATGGAAAGATTCCAAAGACGAATTGAGTGGGAGTGTTCAATTGGCAAATGGCGCGGCCGACATATGTTTTGGAAAGATCAGACACGGCTTATATAGGCGCGCGACGGACGAGACAGCCAGATAACACATCGTACTAGAAGCATCACCCACAGGAAATCACTGAAGAAGCAACATACAGATGTCCGAGCGTTGGAACGAGATCCTCCTACGAATCACTGGGAAACGAAATCCAGAACATCTCCGAACTCAACCGTAATGATAGAGTCGCTATCAAACGACCTCGGCCGATGAACAGCCAGGTGCCATCTCCCTTAACACTTGCGATACTTCAAAATTTGGCCCAAATTCTCCACCAGGAACAGACCCAACCTACTCTCCAATACCTGAGCAAACACTGAACTGTCAGAGCAAAGCCAGTGTCGTCGAACGCAGAGCTCCTTGGGCGGTCGGCGCGGATCAAGCGACTGCAGTGTCCTAATCGCACAGTCAAAGCAAGTACTCGACCGGTCGCCAAATCCCAACCAAAGACTTTGAAGATCCTTGAGGACTGAAAGATCTAACGGCGCTGTAGAGATTTTGAGATGGATTCAAGGAACAGAAATGACTAACCAGCAGTGGCAGGGACAATAATCTGGAGATCATGAAGCGTCTCCGCGTTCGCTGCAAGTAGGCATTGCACGCCTATCGCATCCTGGTCCCATCCGCCCTTTTGTAGAAGCACTAACTAGTAACGTGTCGAGCCGCCTGCACAATCGAGACGGCCCAACCTCAAGACGCGAAGAGATTTAAGCAATGGAGTTCACTGAGAAAGGTGCTGAGTGGCCGGGCAAACCTCAGTGGCGGAAGGTTATAGCCTCCAGTGGATATAAAAGTGAGTTCGTCGATTTCAGGCAGGTATCGTACGAGAAGGAAAACCGCGTGCGCGCTTTTAGCAACTTCGGCGCACCGTGAATGTGGAGCAGGCGGACTGCACGCCAGTGCTATCCATAATCCGGTCCGCGGAAGCGAGTCGCGCGAGTTAGGGTCTGGAGCGGAGAGCGCAGAAGATGGCTGAGACGTCTTGTCTCCGTATGGGACTGCATCGGCAACTCCAGCTTCCTGCTGATGGACGCCAAGTTGCTACAGACAAGGCTACATGCCAGACGGGTGGATCGGTCCTCTTGGCATATCGAGCCATAGTTCGAGAGGAAGAATGGGTGGCTGGGGCGATGATTCAGTATGATGTCGACGAGCATGTCGCACAACGATATGGACGGCACGATACAGTATTCGATGAACACGAGAAACAGCAGCGGCACAAAACACAGATCATCGACAAGTGCGTCCAGCAGCGTGTCCATTGAGGGCGGTGGTGGTAGGGAAACAATACGACCAATGTTGTGCATGGTATCGACTGCAGCAATTGTAGACCTATAACTAGTCATATCATGAGTATCAGCGATTAAGGTGAGCCCTGATGAACCGAAGGCAGCTCGAGGAACGCAAGGAGGACACTGAGAACGCTGGCGTGGTGATAAACCATCCTGCGCTATGTTAATTATGACAGGCCGGAGGACAACATCAGTCCTCTTGTTGTTCCCACGCTTTGCATCTTCCCATCCGGCTAGCAGATTGTAACGACTTTCAATCAAGACTATTATATACATACCTGAAAAGCGACGACTGTCTATCCCCTAACGACATACCCAGCAAATTGATCACTACATTGTCCAAAGCTTCAGCATGACTACTTACTAAGAGAAGTAGCCTTTCCCCTATAGACGTTCTCCCCTAAGCTTTGGATACATTCATATTACCCATAATGGGGATTCCCATAAAGAGCACGGCAGTGGATAAATGAGCATGGTGGAACGGTACTATGATCATGGTGCATCTGAGATCATGATGGTACTATCTCACTAAAAAGTGTATCTCTCATCCAACAAACATCCACTAGCCCGTACTTCCTCCGAGTCTCCCCTTCTACACAGTTGTGGAATTGTTGCAGCCTCACCACATGCTACAGAGAGCCCGCCATTCCAGGTCCACGTAGCGGCAGCAACTTTCGAAACGAACGACATCATGTCCTACGTCACAGTAGATGTCATCGCCGAATAGGACGTGGTGCAGCGTCCTGGTACCCTTGACATCCATGCAGCAGGACCTAAGTCAGCCCTCAACAACAGTGCGGAGACAATACTAAGGCATACTTTGTATCTCCTAGCATGACATCTCTCCTCTTGTCCCCACAGTAGCACCAGTCAGCTTGCACGCCCCTCATCAACGTCATGGCGACGAGCGCAGTGAAGATTTGGACGAGCTTCAGGTTCATTGTGCGGTTGTCTTTAAGGTGTTGGCACTCCAACGAAACAGCTTATATATATTTTTTTTTGGGGGGGCGTATTCGGCGACAGCCAAAATGCCTTCGGTTCTTGGAAACTAGTCGAATAAAGCGGCAACCACGGATTGCGTGGAGTTTGAACCATAAGGCATGTTGCCTTCGGAAATGTAGTACATGCTAAGAAGAGATGAAGCTACCACGTTGTTCGTACCTCCAGTGACATGAGTCTCAGTCCACAATGTTCACTAGTGCTTCGTTCAAGACGTCGAACATCACATGAAGAATGATGAGCTCAGCTTGCTTCGTCTGGCTTGAAGACTAGCGGTATCGCTCCTAGTTCCCGCAATACGTACTGACAACAACACTCGGGATCCTGAAATGGATACTACTGTCACACTAACTCGAGCACAAATTCGTGTCTCATTGTCTCTGCGCCACACGGTTGAGTTACCGATAAAGAACCGGTGGGGCATGTAGATAATACGAAGAGGATATGGAAGCGAGTTCGACAATGTCTGGGGAATATCGTATGTGAAGGGAAATCGTATACACGTTTTTGGCGCGCCGACGTTGCGCATTGTGAAGAACACATCAATGCTGCCATGCGCTTGACGAAGCGTGTGGACCGGAGAACGTAGAAGATAATCCAGCTCCCTATTGATATTGATGAGACTCCGTCGACATGTCGAGCCGCGGATGCCCTCTGCTGATGGCCACACGTTGCATATGAGGTGCCATGCCGGTGGATTGGTCGTCTTAGCATATCGCAAAGACGAAGAATGAATGAGCGAGTCGAGGGTCTGTGGCGGAGACGCGGATGTTCTCATGATAATGTCGGAGAACCAAGATGTTGGCCGTATAATACAAGTTTCGCGAAACGCGATAAATGGCAGCGGCCAAGGAATATCACACACGAGAGCATAGATAAGTACGTCCAGTATAGTGTCCAATGAAACAAATGGTGGTAGGTGAAGAATACAACCAATGGTATCGACTACAGCTATTGGAGGCCTATTGCGAGCACCTATTTTCCATCAGTGTAAAAGACGGGCGGTCATTGTCGTCGTCGGCGTCGATGGTAGTGGTGGTCAAAATGCAAGTGTGATCGCCGACAGCCTTGCTCTCGACCACCATCATCATTATGGCAGAGAATGCCTTTGTCAACACCTACATCCGCACCATCTCATCACAGCCAGTGACATACCCCGACAACTACGCGCAGCCGCCGTCCAACTCGCTGAAGCGCATCCCCGTACTCCCCATCGATGTCCCGCCTGTCCCAGAGCGCGCGGACAAGCCAGGCGAATCTTCATCCGACATGGAGCTCACGCTAAAGTCGCTTAAGCCTGCCAAGAGCATCGTCGTCACCGTCAAGGGCACCGACACCATCGCAGACATAAAGTCGAAATGGGATAGTGGCGGTGGAGAGGTGCGCCTGCTCCTAAAGGGCAAGGCCTTACAGGACGCGAAGCTCGTCCGCGAATACGGCTTCAAGGGCGGCGATGTCGTTAATGTCGTCGTCAAGCCTGCCAGTGCTCCCGTGTCGCCAGCAGAGCCTCTGGCGAGCAAACCCTCGACACCATCCTTGGCCATTAATACCGCTACTCACACCAAGAAACATGGCCGTATCCCCTCTGTTGTCCTCTCACCGTCACCGTCCATCACTGGTGGGCCAGGCTCCGATGACGGCCGCAGAACCCCAGACATCCTCCTAAACCTCGACGGCGAGGGCGAGCCAAGCAAAGATGTTACCGCGTACCACGCCACTCTCGCCAATCCGGACATGTGGGAGCGTCTGCTTGGTTTCTTAAAGTGCGTCTAGTTATTACCCCTCTTGTTCGTTGCTCATGCATTTTCAGTTCGGAATTCCACACAAACACAGAGGCGCAAACGGCGTTTGAGGACTTCTTACGCGCTGCCAAAGGCGTCCTTACCGCAAATGAGGTTGCAAAGATTAGAGATCACGTCGGTGTTATTGGGATGGCGGGAATTTAGGATTTCAAACAAAAGATGTACTTTTACTGGACCAATTTACGGGATTTTGGAATGTTACTGGCGACTTAATTTCGAGCGACGGGCGAAATTCCCGCCGTCTCACAGCATGGAATAATCTATTTGGGATTCAGGTAGTGTTTGTTCAGGGTCTTTCGGTAATGCCTTGCTACTTACACGTTTGTAAGTTTCCATTGTTCGCTAGTTAAGTGTTCTAACTGTCAATCTCTAGTCGCCTGCTTAGTGCGTCAGGCCGACAAAGCGAGCCGTGCGAGGACTGGTACCGGTGGTGACCGGGTTGCTACCGAGTGATGCAGTACTGAATTCTCCATGCTGTTATGTATTGGACAGCCTTTGGGAGCGAGATTTAGTCTATTTCATCTGCCTTACAGTTCTCGCATATCTGGTGACTGCGATGGTCTCAGAGTCAGTACTCTGTCTGCGAGTTTCTTTTTGGCTCAATCCAATTACAACAGCCACAATGTCAATTTACTGGTACCGGATGCCGAAAGTTTGGAAAAAGAAGACGGCTTTTGAATGTCTCTGCATCGCGAAAGTCCTCTTAGCCTCATTGGACTTCATGCGCTGTTATGCATCGTTCACGGAAGGCAAACAGCTACAGTGTAGCTACAAGTACGGTGAAAGCATGGTTGGTAAATATGCTCCTGAAGAGATTAACGGTCCTCAAGGTCCTCCCAGTTTCAAGGGCGGCGAAGTTGTCAACGCCGCCTACAGATACCGTTGTTGGCCATTGACGCCGCTATATATACTCCTAAGCATGCCACACCACACATGTGAGAACGCTTGAGGTGTGTTCGAATTACTACCTCTCTTGGTCGGTACGATACTCTTGTTCAGAAACACAATGAAATTTGAGGAATTCGTACGATGTACTTGTTGTTACGAGCTTATGGCACGTTTCAGGTATGGTGGGTATCTAGTAACAGAAACGAGTTTGCCCAGATTTCATACACACGGTACAGATTCTTGAATGAAATGGGCTACGATAGAGCCCAATATCTCTTCGCAAAGACGTAGATTCATGATTGTCATCGCTATTCAACACAGGTCGCTTTGGCCTTCGGGATTTCGACAAAGTTTGACACAGGTCCTAAATTGTGTGTAGGTTTCAACAGAGGTAGGAGGGTATGTACTTACATCTTTCAATATGTACTGTGACACTAGTACGTACTGCGCCACACGAAGTAGGGTTTTAGCTCCCACTAAGAAATGTCTCTAGTTTCATCATCCATGCTCCAACTAGGTCATTCAGTGGACCTTACCTTCAGTCAGGATGTCATTGCGCCCTCGAGACATCTGTTGGGAGGCACACCGCACGGCGAGGCGGGCTTACCATGTATGGAATACGGTCCGAGCAGGGCGTCCGGATCTGGCCGAGAGGACGATCGTACAGCGCATCTACCGGCGTCACTTACTTAACATTGATGCAGACCTGTGTCGGAATGCCTCTTCATTTTGGGTGACGTGCCAAAATCTACCCAAACCTGGGTCAAAATCAACAAAGGGTAACATGAGTTAGGAAACCTTTTGTTTCTGAATACCGGCCATAGTACCAGGTGTATGAGTCAGGCAACTTGATTAGAAGACTGTTCAGTGCTTCAAGCGCGTGCTGCAATGGCTTACTTTTTGCATGTTCACAAGCCATTTCGCTGTTCATTCTCTAGCCGCATTCAAGTGCACCTTTTCGCCAGGATTCTTGGTTCAGGCAATCAACTGCACTCAGAAAGCAAGGTCGAATTCAAACGGACACACTCTCACAAGAATTGGCAGCGGACCTGTCTGCTTTTGGAGTCATCATGCGGGAGTGATCTTTCGAGTTGTCAAGGTTTTTGGCTGATACTTAGCGAGATGACAGTATTTGACAAATTTTCTATATAACAGTGTTTAGGTCTAGGATCCGCTGACTACAATAGTCCGCCTGACATCAAAGGTCTTTTATTCTTTTTTTCTGCTGTTGGTTTACTAATGCAGGACACCGGAAACAAAGTATCTTTAAATCACGACATTTCTTGTTATATTGGGATTTCATATGCGCCACTAGACTATGCACCGTCGACAAAAGGGTAAAAGCTCCATCACAGCCAATCACGAATAAGTAGAACGAGAAGAATGGCCTTCCATATAAGAAGAGTCTCTGTGTAGAAACGCCCTCCGCGTGTCATCTTTGGAACCGCATAGGGCAGCTAAGCGCGAAGCTGCAATATCACCTTGATCTCCGTTTGAGCCAACTACACAGGTAAATGCAGGGCGCATCTTTTCATGGTCTACAAATGATTGTGGTTTCTTTTCTCACTGACATACACAGAATTAGCGGACACTGACAGGGGACAGGTTGACATCTATCACTCTGTCTGACATGTTTTCGACGTTTTGGGTGACTCTTCCGCGGTAAACAATCTGCCCGTCAGCTCAGTTCCCAGACAAATGGAACACTAAGCACATTGATAGATGGATAGTTCGTGGTTCTGACAAACGTTTTGCTCGCGTGTATAAATGGAAAAGGTATCGTCGTCCTTCAAAACACGGGGAGTGTCAAGCTGTTGAATGTACTGAACACCTACAGAGCATTCTCGTACACGGACATGAGGTGATGGTTATCCCAATTGAGACCGATGCCTTTTTGATTGACGCGCTGCCAGTGTATATACAGCTCTTACTGTTAGACCATCTCCATCTCATGACCGACTTCTGCGACGCCTGGCGCAGTGCGAGTTCTCACCCTCTATTCGACTTCAAGGCGTGCAAATGCGACGGCGCCGACGCGGTAGGGTTTTCCGCGTCCAAGGCATGCGGGACTAGTGCGGCGCGCCTAGTTGGCATCCTTGGACCGATCCTTGTCGTCGTCGTGATAGTCTGTTGGATACGCGGTATCAAGCGGGGGCTGAAGGAACTTGCGCTTTTCTGTGCGGGCCTCTTCATAGGTGTCCCTGTCATCTTCCTGATATGGCTCTACGCAAAGTTCGTGGACATGCTTCTGTGGGAAACGGCGAGCGGGGATGCTGTGGTTGACATGGCGCTGCACCAGCTTCACGCTCGCTTTGGACCTGTGGTGAAGCGGAGGGTTGTATGTGTTAAGCAGGAGCCGGTGCTGCCGAGAGAGCTGTGTGATGCGATTATCAGCGCTTGCGACGATAAAGCGACGTTGTTGGCGTGTAGCCGGGTGTGTATGGCGTGGACGCATATGAGCAGGAGGCGGCTGTCCGTGACAGCGAGACTCACGTCGTTCTGCCGTTCCAAACGCGTTGGGAGTCTGCTACGTTCTCGCTCTCAAACCATCGCGCCATGCATCCATCACATAGAATTCCAGGGGAAATACTTTGGACAGCATTGGCGTATTCTACGCCTGTTCAAGCTCAAAGACATTCATCTCCGGAGCGCGACTATCCAAAGACGCGCACGGCTCATCCGTCATCTCCTCTACTTCTTCCCCGACTCCATCGAGAGCTTGACCTTCCATGTCAGACTCCCGAGTCACGACTCGAGCCATATTCAGGCTCAGCCGGCGCGCGAACTACGGTACTTCCTCTCGCAGGCATTACAGTTCACGCGTCTCAAATCATTGACCGTGAGCATCGACCTTGACATCGTGCCGGGATGGAATTGCAAACTGCGGAGAGATCCGTCCCCCGCAGAACGACCTTTGACTATCGAGCGATTGCAGCTATGTGGTACATGGTCGGATGATCTGGCACTGTGGTTGCAGAACCGGTGTCGGAAGCTAGTGAGCCTTGATATCCACACGAGTGGCGGGTGGGGGATGTCCTCTTCATTAGTAGAGACACTGGTGCGATGCAATTGGGAAACATTGAAGGATCTGGATCTGATGGTGCCCGCCGTCGATGGTGAGTCGGACTGTTCATGCTGGTATGCCTTCTTACGAGTACTGCTAGTGCCTTTGAATCTGTCGTCTCTACAGTGCTTACGGACACTCCGCTTGAGGGTTGATCTGGAGACAGCGACGTCGCTCAGTGTGAATTGTGCGATCAAGATTCTCCAGATGCTGGATGGGAAGTATCCTCCTAGCGAGGTTATCATTCAAGTTGCGTCCCAGAGCTACGACAGACCTCAGGCTACTTCCCTTAGTAGTCATGCTGAAGCGTTTGACAATGTAGCGATTAATTCATTGGGTATGTCGTTGGGGGATAAACAATCGTCGCTTTTCAGATATGTATATAATAGCCTTGATTGAAAGCCCAAGTTGAAGTACAGTCTGCTAGCCTGATATATGTCTGTTAACGAAAAGATGGATTATAGCTGAACCTAGGTTTGACAGTCATTTACTGGAGGTCGGTAAAATGTGCAGGCCATTTCTTTACCCAAACATTGCCAAGTAGGTTCAATAGACAGCGACACCGTTGATCATTTTCGGTCTACAATGGGAGATGGAAAGCGTGGGAACAAGGAGATGTGAAATGATTCCTTCCTGTACTTTCCGTCTTTCCACAATCACCAGCACCAATAGGGCGACACGAGAGCGACGACGAGGATGTGACGGCGTGTCAAAAGTAACATAGGGACAATATGGCCCGTCAGCGTACAGAGAGCTCTGCTATACCGCACACGACAGTGTCCTCGGTTCCCCGCGTCGTCAGCTCCTTGCGTTACTGCTGATTATCAACCTGCCTTCGGTTTGTAAGAGCTGACCTTGAGCGCTGATACTGATGATCTAACTAGTTATAGGTCTACGATTGCTGTAGTCGATACTGTGCACAGCCTTATTCATATTGTTTCCCTACCACCACCGCCCTCAATGGACGCACTGCTTAATACAGTGCTAGACACAGTTTTCTGGGCTCTGGGTCTGCTACCGCTGGTAGTTCTCGTGGTCGTCGAAATTTGCATTTTACGGTTGGTGCGATATGCTCGTCGACATTACTGTAGCGTTTCGACCGTAACTTCACAGCCTGTGACCCATTATGGTCTGAAGTTACAGCGAACAGCTTCACAGACCCTTAAATTGCCTTTTTTGGACAGTTCCGCTTATAGCAGGACCTGAAATTTCCTTATTTGGAGGCTCGTGCCTGACCAAAGTGGTCCGTGACCCGTTATGATGTATATATAGCTTCACTTCAAAGACCCCCGTGACCCGTTATGTGAATTTGCGGTCGAAACACTACAGTATACAGAGTCATCCGCGTTTCCGACCCAGCCCCTCGAATCGGTGCGTCACCCAGCCACCCATTCTTCCTCTCGAACTATGGCTCGCCATATTTGCGATATGCCAAGAGGACCGATCCACATGTAGCCTTGTCTGTAGCAACTTGGCGTCCATCAGCAGGAAGCTGGAGTTGACGATGCAGTCCCATACGGAGACAAGACGTCTCAGCCATGTTCTGCGCTCTCCGCTCCAGACCCTAACTCGCGCGACTCGCTTCCGCGGACCGGATTATGGATAGCACTGTATAGGTATGCGGACTCGGCTAGCCGCGCAGACATGATGGTGGTCTTCAGACAAGGTGTACATTCGGAGCCTGTGTACCTATAACATCCGTGCTACGCGTGTCTGTATAACATAAGCGAGACATACATCCCATACAAACTAAAATATCAACCTCCGGGTTGATCTGCTGAATGTCTACACAACACAATGGCAGAGTGCAATAGCAAACCATAACAGTGGTGGGTGCAAATGGAAGTAATGTGATCGGCGGTGGCGGCGGAAACATATGTCGAGTGAGGAATGAGTGGCAGCCATTGGGCTCCCAGAACGTAGAGGTGGGCACTCAGCACACTTATAACCTCTAGAGATGGACACGAGTCCATACTCGAGTATATTCGGACTCATCGTATGAGTAACTCTTACCTCAAACCCAATACTCAAGACTCGAGTCTTCACTCGAGACTCTACTCGAATATCTACTCTACTCGAGAGTACTTCATGAGTCTCGAGTATTCGAGTACTCGAGTACGATCCGAGTATACTCGAGTATACTCACGTATCAGCAAGCAAATTCAAACATAAAGACAGTGAAGATTAAAGTAAGTAGGTCGTAAGTGTATCAAGTTATATCCATATCAGTAGCATCCATATCAGTAGTATCCTGAGGTGAAGAAGCAGGCTTGCGCCGTCGAACCAAAACTACCTGCTCAATCGTTTCATAGAGATCATCGTCATCATCGTCAATCTCAACATCACCATCATGACCCGTGTCAAACTCTGAGACAGGATCCATACCATCGCGGAAATCAGAAAAGTCCATCTCCTCCGACTGTGCAACAGCCTTGCCCTTCCCCTTCCTCTTGGTCCACAAGTTCTCCTCAACATCATCCCCATCCTCGTCAACCACCTCATCCTCGTCAACCACCTCGTCCTCCTCGACAACCTCATCCTCCTCGACAACCTCCTCGACAACCTCCACCTCTGAATCGGAAACATCCATTGGTGCAGCATCCTCCGAGGAATCGGGCGCAGTGGTTATACTCGTTGTTGTGCTGATGCACAGAAATGGCTGAGCTCCGTGGGTTCAATGCTCACGGGGTTCATTTTGTTCAAAAAATATATATTAGGAGCTGAATACTCACGAATACTCACGAATATAAGAATACTCATGAGTATTCACGAATATTTATGAGTATGAGTCTATCGAGTATTCGTGGCCCCAAACTGAAACTCTAGACTCACCATAGACTCTAGACTCTACTCTACTCACGTGCGAGTATACTCTTGGCTTGCATGATGAGTATGAGTTTATTCGTGAGTACTTTTTTTATTCTATACTCGCGTCCGACTCTAATAACCTCCCTGGCCTGTTATGACCTAAACCGTCTCGGAATGTTGGGCTCCCAGCGCTCTCAAGCGGATACTCGGTCCGTTGACCGTCCAACTCGGCCTGGCCTGTTACAATCCCCTCTATGACAACCAGAATGTTTGGAAACACTTCTCTCTTCATCCCAAATCCTGTGATGTACGGCTGGTTGATGATGCGCAATGCGTGGAATATGGTGACAGTGATGGCAAGTGATAACGGACGATGTGGGCTTGTCAACGCAATCAATAGCAATCAGACTGGAATCTGGAGGCTGCTGGTGGTTCAGAATGCGGTGGTCACCAGATATAGGTATGCGGACTCGGCTAGCCGCGCAGACATGATGGTGGTCTTCAGACAAGGTGTACATTTGGAGCCTGTGTACCTATAACATCCGTGCTACGCGTGTCTGTATAACATAAGCGAGACATACAACTGGCTTGCAGTCCGCCTGCTCCACATACACGGTGCGCCGAAGTTGCAAAAAACGCGCATGCGGTTTCCCTTCTCGCACGATACCTCCCTGAAATCGACGAACTCACTTTTATATCCACTTCAGGCTATAACCTTCCGCCACTGAGGTTTGCCTGGCAACTCAGCACCTTTCTTAGTCACCTCCATTGCTTTAAATCTCTTCGAGTCTTGAAAATGGGCAGTCTCGATTGCCCAAAGTGGGCCGAGCCCCTCAAACCAGAACTTCTGTCCATTACCTATTTGCACCTAAAGCATGCGGGGTCTAGCAACTTGCTGAGACAGTGGTTGCATCAATCGTGTAGGCGGCTCGACACGTTAGTGCTTCTACGAAAGGGCGGATGGGACCAGGATGCGATAGGCGTGCAATGCCTACTTGCAGCGAACGCGGAGACGCTTCATGATCTCCAGATTATTGTCCCTGCTACTGCTGGTTAGTCATTTCTGTTCCTTGAATCCATCTCAAAATCTCTACAGCGCCGTTAGATGTTTCAGTCCTCAAGGATCTCCAAAGTCTTTGGTTGGAATTTGGCGACCGGTCGAGTACTTGCTTTGACTGTGCGATTAGGACACTGCAGTCGCTTGATCCGCGCCGACCGCCCAAGGAGCTCTGCGTTCGACGACACTGGCTTTGCTCTGACAGTTCAGTGTTTGCTCAGGTATTGGATGGTAGGCTGGGTCTGTTCCTGGTGGAGAATTTGGGCCAAATTTTGAAGTATCGCAAGTGTTAAGGGAGATAGCACCTGGCTGTTCATCGGCCGAGGTCGTTTGATAGCGACTCTATCATTACGATTGAGTTCGGATTTCGTTTTCCAGTGATTCGTAGGAGGATCTCGTTCCAACGCTCGGACATCTGTATGTTGCTTCTTCAGTGATTTCCTGTGGGTGATGCTTCTAGTACGATGTGTTATCTGGCTGTCTCGTCCGTCGCGCGCCTATATAAGCCGTGTCTGATCTTTCCAAAACATATGTCGGCCGCGCCATTTGCCAATTGAACACTCCCACTCAATTCCTCTTTGGAATCTTTCCATCTTGCCGCCATCAATCCCCGTCATGCGTCGAGGGCCGCTTTGGTTACGCGTTCTCGCCTATCCAGTCCACGTTTTCTTCACGGGTCTCGGATATCTCGAATACTGCTGTTTGCAGCTGATGTCGTTGCGGGACGTGCTCGTCGATGATATTATGTTGAAAATCCATTCGCCAGCACGCATGGTCGTGACTTCGTGCCTCATTCTTCCCCCCGAGCTATGGTACATCATCTTCGAGCAGTGCGAGAGTCGATCCGCGTTGCTGGCATGTAGCCTCGTCTGCACCGCTTGGGCATCTATCAGCAGAGGCCAACTACGTCTCAAAATGTCGATTCATAATCGTGAAAGGGTGGTGCAGCTGGGGCGTCTTCTGCGCTCGCCGACGCAGATTCTCACCTGCACGACCCACTGCGTGAGCTTCATGGGAGGGGATTTCGGGCAGTATTGGCGCATAGTGCGCCTCCTCCACCTTCATGGGACTCGGTTACGCGGTGCTATCATTGTTGGAGACGCACACGGGACGCTCCCACTCCTCACGTACTTCCCCGACATCGTTGATTTGACGTTTAAGAGTCTAGGTGACGGGGGTCTCGGCAGGTTCATCGCTCAGGTGTCTCGCTTTAGATGTCTTCGTTCTCTGTGCATCAATGTCGAGTGTAGGAGCGGCGGGTCTTTCAGAGCGCCGGATCACAGAGATCTTTTACCCATGACACGATTATCTGTGATTGGGAGATGGCCTAGCGACCTGTTCGATTGGCTGCAGAGCTCATGTAGGGCTCTGGAGGTTTTGGAGCTCTGTGGAGACACCGGGTGGGGACATGAGCTCGTGTCTCCCGAAGCACTGCTCAGAGCGAACGCGGATACGCTTCGAGTCCTGAAGTGGACTGTTCCTGCGACGCATAGTTTGTCGTTTCCCCGAGTCGTTTATTGAGATCTGACTTTGTCAACTCTGATAGTACCGTTGAATTTAGCCATTACAAAGAATCTTCGCAGTCTTGTTATTGAGATTCATCACGAATCCACCCAATGTGCCCTGCAGACACTGCTGTCGCTTCGTCCACTCGAGAACTTGGAAGTGCGCGTTCAGGTGATCCACCCAGTCCACTTCGTCTTCGCATCAAATGCAATAGCTTCAACCTTTTCCGAGATGTTCGGGAGTAAACTGGGCATGAAATTGGTATCCAACGAGCTACTGCAATTACCGCTTGCTCAGGTACTCAGTTTGAAGTATGTTGTGGATGATTAGGGTAGGGTCGTAAGACCTTGTACTGGTGTAGTGGTATGCACGCCCTTGCTCTGTATGTGCATCTACCTATCGAAGTATCGGTTTGGCTGTCTACGCGGCGCCGGCGCCTATCCTCCAATTTGGCAATGAGTCTAGACGAAACAATGGTAGCGGAGGTCTTGGAATGAGCTGTGAATAGCGAGGCGGATCCAAATCGTCGAAAGTGGCTTTTGACCATCACCATCGTGACGGCTTTTCTCTCACTGGCCGCCTCCGTGCTAATCGAGCGGATAAAACGGCAGTGGTATTCCGGTTTGTTTATCACCAAAACTATATAACTATAGATGATGCTGATCGAAAAACATGTGTAGCTATCACGTTAATTCACGGTATCAGCAGCGGTATCCCTCGACTTCAAATCCGTCTAGTTACCTGTGACTGTCCTTAATGATTGCAATGCGTGGTCGGCACCTTTGTTCAAATGTTCTCCTCGTTTCAAATGTTCTTCCTCTTCTTCTTCCCGTCCTCTTCTTTTCAGCATCTCTTCTGTTCTTGGACCTGCTCATTGCTAATATCATGGTTCGTCGCAGACGCCCGGTTCGCATCACTCATTGCCCTATTCTTCCTGTCGAGTTTTGGGACATCATCATCGTGGAATGTGGGGATCGATCCACCCTGTTAGCGTGTAGTCTCGTCTGCAGAGCTTGGGCACTGCTGCGGGCTTTCATATGCATCTGAAAGAATATAGTTTAACGTCAGACGTACTTCACCAGAAACCGAAACGCCCAGGACGTGTCCCCCAGCTCTCATTTTTCCACCCAACCTATGGAATGCCACCATCTTCGTGGAATGTCACCGCCGAGCGCGTGTCTTCTTGGGTGGTCCTCGGGTGGAATAGTATTCGGTGCGAGGTGGTGCTTGTGTGCTCGTCTTCCGTCCGGTCTTTGCTGTGGGGGATGATTTTTGCAGAGGATCGTCTTCGTGGGGGACGGTGCTCAGCTGAGTTAGTGTCCGGGTGGTGTGGGTGCTCTTTGGGTTGAGTGGAGTCGTCTTCAGGTGTACTCGTCTTCCGGTGTGCTCTCTGCTGTAGGTGGGGGTGGTCTCTTCATAGGAGGAGGGTCTTCATGTTGTGGGGGATGGTCGTTGAGTGTGATGTTCTTCGAGTATGATATGTCCTCGGAATCGATAGGATAATAGACGATACAGAGCAAGTATCTACTAGACTGTGAAAATACAACTAAAAGGTAAGAGAAACTGGAATATGGGTACCCTCTTCCAACATGTTTCAACTGTGCCGTCAAGACGCTGTGCTCGCTTCGTCCCCTCAAGGAAGTCCGAGTCCAAGTTGAGAAGGCGAAGCCTTACTATCTGTTCAAGCCTAAACATGTGCAGGCATTTCCGAGGTATTGGGAGGAATGAGAGCAGGAGGGTGCTATAGTAGGACTTTGGAGTTTGTTTATGTGGGACGGAGCGTCAAGGTTTGAAGTGTTAAAGGTCAACACTGCACAGTTTACAATCAAACTACATGTTATTTGTAAGCCAGACCTAGGACTGCACACTTTATCGCGTTCCGAGCAGCTGCTGGATATGTTAGCGCCGAGTAGGAGAAGTAAGATCGGGATTCACATCCTGTCGGACGCTACTTACAAGAGTATCTCATCTGCTGGTCGACCCATTCCCGGCTCTCAGCTCGTTCGAACGACGAGACCTCAGGTGGCTATCAACAAACTCCCATATATCCATAGTGGCACCTGGGTACTCCCACTCCAGCAGTGGATCATGCCGTGTTGGATAACAAACTACCCCTTCAAGCACGGCATAACAAGGATCGGGGCCCACAATTATGAGCCTCGGATCTGTCAAAAAGGGACCAAAATCAGACGCGTTCCAGGGCAACAGCTGCGCAGGATTCATGAATTCAATGATGAAAGCTTTCAACGTAGGTGGCGCGACGGACAGAGCGCTACGGACGAACTGTTCTTTCTCAGTTGCCCAGGCTGGTGGGGAGGAGGGGTAGAAATCGACCATGATATGAGTGAGGAAAGGACAACGCGTGAAGATTGATTGCCACACAGCCGTTAAGTTGTCCTCGACTACGTTGAACTCATCAAATTGCAGGTTTAACTGCGTGATATTGCGAGGAAGGAGGGTCTCAACGGTGAGAGCCTGAGGTGAATCTATTTCCGCCACTGTAGAGAGATAGCGAACAGAGGTGAGGCTCGTGTCGACGTAGGGTAGTAAATAGCAGGTATCACACCACCACGCCAGATAGCGGAGGCCGGTGAAGGTGTCCAGGAGACATTGCAGATCGTCTGGGTAGTATACGTCCTGGTGCACACAAAGGCGTTTGACATGGCGCGCAAAGAACAATGGGTCATTGCGTGATTGGATAACATTGGCTAACGCTTCGCAGTTGTTGAATGAGCGAATGGCAACAGTGTGATAGAGGATTGGGTCAATCCTAGATTGAGCATTAGAAAGAAATAGTTGGTCCAGCAAAATTCGCACCAGGCGCGTATAGTCTTGGAGACAAGGACGAGACGAGACGCATGTTGCCGGTCGATGAGAGCTGCCGTCTCGAGAATATGACGTTTGTACTTCTGACATGATGGTGGTAGGCAGCGATCACGCTCAGATCACGCTTGCCTTTTTACCATACAGTCATGGCACGGCGACGCGAGAAAATGACGGCCCTCAACGCCGCCAAGGTATCCTCAACACAGTGACCGACGACGACGGGCCTATCCTGTTGTCGACGTCGGTGGTATATTGCGTATCACGTTGCTACATATGATGGCGTACGTCTGTCAAACTCGCACAATCATTGATTCTGATGCTGGAGGGATATAGGGCGTGTAATCATTGCGGATGCAGCTTGCACCGTTTACTTCCCATCTACCTCCTCCCAACATGCGACGCCTCTTTCCCACTTGGTGGCCGCTACTCATTATCTTCATCCCCGTTTACTTGTTTTACATGCTTATCATGGCCCTCATCCACCTGGTCGTGCGAGCATTGTCGTTGGGAGATATGCTTGTCGATATCATCATGATCCATTTCGCTGTCCACCGCAGGCGCCCAGTACGCGTCCCCCAGCGCTCCGACCTTCCACCTGAATTATGGAATGCCATTCTGGCGAAATGTCAAGACCGATCCACCCTGCTATCGTGTAGCCTTGTCTGTACCGCCTGGGCATCCATCAGCAGACAGCATCTACATCTTAGAATGTCTTTGGATGCTCGTGCGCGTACAGCCCGTCTCGGTCATCTCCTCCGCTCGCCGGTGCAGACGTTGACCCAAACGGCCGACTGTGCGAGGTTCAGCGGACAGGATTACGGGCAGCATTGGCGTGTCGTCCGTCTTCTCCACCTTCGTGGAGCCAAATTACGCAGTGCTATCCTCACAGGAGACGCTCGGGCAGTCCCGCTTCTCAAGCGATACTACCTCGACATCGTCGAACTGACCTTCGAACGTAATGCCATTTCCTCGCTCCACTCCGGCGAAGTTAGTCCTGCCGAAGCACTGAGCAAATTTATCGCTCAAGTTTCTTGCTTCAAAAGCCTTCGTTCCTTGTCCATCAACTTTGACTGCGTCGGGTATCCCACGCTCAATGATAGTGAATCTTCAGAAATTCTTCCTGTTACCCGATTATTCGTGCGCGGAACATGGTCTGGCGAGCTTGGGAATTGGGTGCAGAAGACGTGTAGGCGACTAAAGACATTGGAGCTCCTTGCGCACAATGGATGGTACAGCAAGGATACTGCGTCTGTGGAAATTATGCTTAGAGCAAACGCCGAAACGCTGCGCCATCTGCAGTTGACTGTCCCCGGTTAGTCGCCTTTCCCCTCTACATCCCTCGCCTTTCATCTTGTGTTTTAACCAGGCGCGTTAAACCTTTCGGTGGTCAAAGATCTGCGCAGTTTGCTCTTAAAGCAAATCGACGACTCGAATGCCTCCTTCGAGAGTGTCATTTCGACTCTGCAATCACTCGACCCCCTGCGATCTCCCAGGAACGTGCGTATACGCCCCGCCAACCCACGTCACAGATTTAGCGATGAACAGATTGCCGCGTTTGCAGATGAGATGGCCAAGCATGGGCTCAGGCTGCTGTTGGAGGAGAAGGAGCGGTATACTCTGAATTATACCGACCAAGACTTTGGTGTCGTGAAGGTTTTGGGGTAATTGATATGTTTCTTGAGATGCGCTGGCCGCAGTGCTTTCAATTGTGTGAGTTTCCTTTCTTTCCTTTCGGCCACGAAACTCATATCCCTCAGATGGTTCGATGCGCTTTCCGAAATTAAATATTGAAACTTTTTTGTTTGAAAAGAGACGCCAATGTCGGCATATATTAGATAAACCCAGCATTCAAATGTTCACAGTCGAAGCCCCTTATAATGAATGGGTGGGATAATGAGGTAAGTTATGCAGAGAGCATGTTACCAGCAAACGCCGAAACGCTACGCCAATACTCAAGGTTTGACATTGTTCACCTTGCCATCTGTTCCAACATTATCTGAATCTTGTCCTAGAGAATTGCCGTTGAAGCGACGACAAGGACGTGCTACGACTGTAGTGAGGACACTCGCGTACGCGGGGAGTAGGCTTGGTCTGCTGTTGATGGAGACGTAACTCCAGGATTTCGGCATCTTTCAATATAGGCGTCAAACGGTCATGCTGTTACTCGTCCAATATGCGAGTTGTGGAGGTGTTTGAGTGAGTGTAATAGATGCGAAGAACGTCTGTGATATTCGGCTGTAGCAGCTTCATTTGCGTACATCGGTTTTCTTGCTTTTCAAAGACGGTCATGAAGCTCACATTCTCCTAGAACATAGCCAAGCTGGCCATGTAGACTTCTCGCTGCACGCTTGCGGCCAATAGTATCAAACTTGCGCTAGATGGCACTTGGCTGTCCGTCAGCCGAAGCGTCATGTGCGCCACCTATACTTTAGGGATCATTCAACAACGACTCTGATATTGATTCAGATTGGGGTACGCCGGGGATGTTTCTGAATTTCGTAGGAGGAAGTTGCATGTGCAGATGTCATTACGTTCCTGCTAATTCTGGTGTCTCGCTTCAAACGTCTCCGTTCCCTGTCCATCAATGTTGAGCATAGGGGGCTGGTCTGTCAAGGAGCAGGGAGCTTAGAGCGAGTCTGGAGGTCGACGGTGACGGTAAGACATTAAGTATTAGAGGAATGTAAGGTATCTACATACCTGGAGGTCAACAGTGACGGTAAGACGTTAAGTATTAGAGGAATGTAAGGTATCTACATACCTGGAGGTCGACGGTGACGGTAAGACGTTAAGTCAAGTCACCGTCGCCTCCGGCTATATGTAAAGTACGATGATGTAATTGTAGGTCCAAATGTAAATACCGGATGTACTTATACTAGCTGTACAGTAACATGGTCAAAGTGCCGGATCCTACTGATGTTCTGCCCATTACCCAATTATCTTTGAGCGGGATGTGGTCTAACAACCTGAGCGAGTGGTTGCAGAGCTCGTGTAGGGGTCTGGAGGCCTTGGAGCTCCTTGGAACGACCGGATGGGGAAAAGAGGTCATTTTTCCCGAAATCATGCTCAGATTGAACGCGGATACGCTTCGACACCTGGTGTTGCATGTTCCTTCGACGGATGGTTTGTCGTCTCTCCCTGTGATAACTGATTTTCTTGACTGATAGCACCGTTGAATTTGGCCGATATAAAGAACCTTTGCAGTCTTGTCCTGAAGCTTTGCCACCAATCGAGGCCGTGTTTCGACTGCGCCTTTAAGACACTGCAATCCCTTCGTCCGCTTGACCACTTGAAAGTACACATCCAGATGGCCAAGCCAGTTTATTTCGTCGTCAAGTCGGATCCAATGGTTTCAGTCTTTTCCGAGATGTTCGAGAATAAGCTGGGCATGAACTTGGTATCCGACAAGTTGTACCGTACTCCAGCTTTGAAGTGTGTCGTTGGTGCCAAGAATCGTTCGTCGGTGAAGATATAGCAATTCGGAATAATGCGAAATTATGGTGCACAGGAGACTCGGATGACACAAGTAGACTCGGCTTGTGAATGCTTTTGATATGTTCGGTCATACTAGAGCCCTCGATCTTACATGTTCATTATCCTTGCGACGAGTTCGAGCAAGCCTTGCGATAACCGCTTGGCGTGTCATGGCGCATATCCACTGGGAGGAAGGCGCGACGTCCGAGTCGAAGCAAGAAGCTATGTTATCTAAGACTATTGATTAACGATGAGAGACCTGTATCGGTGCCCATATGTACGATCGGCTGCGTATGTTAGAAGACCCGTGGGGATTAGGCTTAGCGTGGCGCCTGGAAGCTTATCTATACCTTTCAGTGGTGAAGAACAACTTCGATGCAGACTAGATGACCACCGTCCTACTAATCCCTGGAAGCACTCCTCGTGGAACGTTGACTATGAACCTCACTTTGACTTGGATCGAAGTGTCATGGGGAGTGTCGTCCCTGCGCAGTACGCAAGGGATGTCAAAGTGCTATTGCAGTAACGGTATAAATATGCATTTGGACTTGATTTGGACACGGACATTGGTGAGGATCTGAAAAATGTTTAACTACGCGTCTTATACCACATATCTCAGCGCGTCATGCTGTATGATAATCAAACGCGACGCGTGTTTCCGACACGTGGCCAGGTTTATCTTGCACCACCATCTCTTCGGCGTCCCGTTGATTGTGGTAAGTCCTCGAGGCATTATATCGCATGGGTTGGCTTGTCTAAAGTCATCTTGTTAACAGTGTGGGCTAGAAAGCTTAATCGTCCCCATCTGCAGCCACTAATGTTGGTCACAAATTTGTGTCCTTTGGCTTAATTGTGCTCATTGGAGAGTCTTAGATATTATCCTATCGATCTTATGTCTTCCTGTGATTGGATAGGCATAGGCTTGCCCCATCAGACCGTTGTGGCAGAGTTGTTGACGCGTCCCGAACGTACGCTCAGGCTACTCCCCTTCGAGATATCTCACCTCAAGAAATGTCTCGCCTTCGTTGTGTATCACGAAAAGAAGCTATCCGTGGCTCTGGACGTCTCAGAGGATTCGTCCGAAATCAGACAGCGCGTTGAATCGTTACAGCAGCTTCGTGTGGAAATCATGGCCATCCTGTCTCCAATCCGTCGACTTCCCATCGAACTTCTCTCCATGATCTTCTGTCATCTGATGGAGGGGTACTATCTTCGTTTCCCTACCTCAAGGCCTCCTTTCTGCGACGTAATGCTGGTCTGCCGACAATGGTTCAATGTTTTTGACACTTCTTGCCCATCGCTTTGGGCAGACATCCTAGTCAACTTTCGTCACCCGCGCTCGTCCATTTTACCTAGGGTTTTGGCGGCGACTCTTAGTCGTTCTCGGCAGCACCCATTGTCCATCAGCGTCTCTTATTATGACCCCGACAAATCTGGCCCCTGGTGGACGAAGTCTACAGACTTCTCGGGGAGCACTCGGATCGTTGGCAAACCTTTGATGCTCAAACATGCACCGAACGAGAATGCAAGTGGTCTGAGAGCCTACGAAGCAGACCATGCTGCCTTCGGACATTGTTCCTAGGTGTCCTCAAGACATCTGATGATATTGACCCAGCATCTGCATTCCGAGACGCCCCCAAGCTTCAGTACATGGATTTGGGCAATTTCCCGATCACCCGTGTACCTTCGCTTGATATCTCTCGCCTCACTTCCTTTCGATGGAGCAACATACATCTTGAGCAGGCACCAGATTTCACAACGCGCCTGCGTTATCTCGAGGCTCTGGAGCGTTCGGATACCCTCTCCTGTTTTGAATACATGACTTCCCCCGCTCCTTACACTCCGCGCATCGGTTCCTGTGACCGTATCCCAAAGCCGCTCGTTACTGAGCTTCGAGTCAGCGATCCTGCCTTCCTGACCTCATTGCTGTTCCCTTCACTCACCTTTTTTATAGTTGGTGATTTCAGCGACTACAACATTCCTCTGGAATCCTATCCGCCCGAAACGTTATATGCTATGTTGGAACTGTCTCGGTGCCCACTTGTCACTCTCGTACTCAGGAATGTGGATTTGGACCTTACACTGTTTCCTATCCTACGCGGGTCGGTAGCTGGCAGTTTACAAGAGCTTACACTCTGCCCCTTGCGTTGGACATATGAAGCGGATGAGCTCCTACAAGATTTTGTTGATTCATTGCAGGAAGAGAACGACGGTGCTTTCACTTTTCTTCCGTCTCTTCAAGTCTTGGAACTTGTACTGGAGGACCGCCACCAGAACGCGGGCTGGGATGAGTACGCGTTTATTGATGAAGTGTTCGCCGGTGTGATATTGAGCAGGTTAGAGCGCAGCGCAGTTCGTTCAGTCACGCTTACAGTGTGGTCTACTGGGGGATCTTGGCCGATCGAGGCGTCTACGGTAGAGGTACTACGTCAAACGCCAGGCGTAAGCATTACTCTTCACGACTTCGACGATTACGATGAAGGGATAGATTCAGGTCTTCTCACTTAAGCACTGTAACCTACTATAAATGTCTTTTGAAAATCGCGTGAAGGATGGAGACAATCTACAACTGCAAGTTGCTGAGCGCGCGCCACAAGCCTCTCGGAGAATTCCTGAGTGCGGCAGGTCCGCAGGGGGCCTAGAACACATGGACAGAAACTCTCACACTGATCATGGATGATGCTGGCGCCATTAAGGGCATCCACAGGTCCCCGATAGCGCATGTGTCTGTGTCACATGGATTAGTTCCTTCTTGCGCCATTACCAGACTCACCATTGACCTTCTGAATCTGGTACAACGTACAGATGATTTGATATTGACGCGTCATGAGCACGGTTGTGGGATCCAAGGCGCGTATTAGAATTTACCTGAATAGCATGGAGTCAAGACGAAAAAAATGGAAAGTCCACTGAAAGCTCCCAATCCGTATATATTTCACAAGAAGATCCTACAAATATAACCTAACCAATTATGAATGAGAGCGCACAGGACCGTCCCTTTAAACGCAATCTCAAAACGGCGAATACTCCTGCCCAATCACAGCAGCAGCCTCAACAATGCGCATCGCCTCCCCAAGAATGCCCTGCTCCTCCTCGCAATGCTGCCCACTGCGCGAGATCTTATACCCAGGGAGACACCTATGCACCGCACATCCACCCGCCACACACGAAACATCCGATACACCCGGAAGCGTTGTGCAATCCACACCCAGCCCGTGTCCATTAGGCGAGTTGAGCAAATCCATGGCACATCCGCCGCCTATTATAAACCCTCTAATCAGTAACACTCTACCTGACAGAAAAAAGGAGACGACTCACAGCTCTCCAAATCATTCCTCGTATCCACACACTCCCAATCCCTCGGTCCACCCCCAAAGACGCCACACGCCGTAAACCCGGGCCTGCACGTCTGCTGCGTCTTCTTGCCCCAATACGCGAGATCCCTCTTCTGCGGGAGCCCAGACGGGCACGCCTGGCGCTGACACTGGTTGCCGCACTTGTTCTTGTTCCCCGGGCAGCCGCAGTACTGGCTCCCCTGCGGCCCCAAGCGCACGAGCTCGCCCTCGCAGTCGTAGTCGCACACGTCGTCCTTGTGGCACCGCGAGTGGCTGAAATTGGGGAAGTCGCATTTCTTGTGGCGGTTGTCTTTGCCGATCTATATATAATGGACCGGGTGGGTGAGATTCTGGGTGTGAGAGAAGAGAAGGAATAGGGCGTACCAAATCAGTCACGCAGGTGATAGCGTTGGTGATGCCACCGCGCTGGAGGATAACCTTGCCAACGTCGTGGACTTTCAGCCAGTCGCTGATCTGGCTTATGCAGATACAGATTTCAGCTGGACGCGAAATGAGTTTGGGATGCGAAGCACGTCGATGTGGGGGGCGCGACTTACTGGAGATGGAACCACAGTCGACTTGGTTGTTGCTGCTCTTCGAGCGGACTTTGACAGCGCCAGAGAAGCATCCACAGAAATCAGATGTCCCCCAGTGCGTCGGACGAGGCCCTCGATTTCCGTGGCCGTGGCGGCGGCGAAAAGACCGAGGGTGAGAATAGTAGAGAAGATGCGCATCGATGTACGAGTTCCGTTGTAGTAGAAAAAAAGAACGTGATGCCTGAGGGCGTGAAAAGCAAGAAACGTGAGGTTGGAAAGATCGGAAGAACAAAAGCGTTGAGAGACGAGTGCTTCGGGGATGAGTCTTTATACTCGACGATGCATTCGATCGAATGACATCCGCATCCTCCATCAGAATGAGCCTTGTGGCCGACCCTCCTAAAGTTCGAGATGTAACGGAAGGGGTCGTTTGTCGATCAAGAAGGATTTTCTTATTGTCGAGAAGGCCAGTCAAAGCGTTCCTACGTGCCTAGAAAGAAGCGTAGTCTCCTGTGGTGTATCCCTTTCGCCTGAGCACCGTGCATTTGGTTCAGTATGGGTCATGAAAGATGTATGTGTATGTGTGCTCCATACATGAAGGCTAGAGCTCATCTCCCGATCGATCGTATAAGCGTGCCACACCGTCAACAAACCAGACGTATGTGGGGAGCAAATGGCAGTCAACCCGCGTTATCCCTTTGTCGTGTCAATCCTGGTCGATCCTGCCTATAGAAAAGGAGACGCTGTCTAGATCCTTAATGAAATACAGCACTCTTGGCACGCCACAGTCGAGCAGCCGGATTTTCCCTTGAGAATGACAGGATGAATGACAGATGTGAACGCACTTGTCATGTAGACAGGCAACTGACAGTAAATGAATACTAGCAGCAACCCTGTAAAGAACCGCTACGAGACATAGCTGGTGGGCCTGTATGGATTTTCCACAGACGATCAGTATTCCGAGTAGTCACCTAAGAGTGATCGTATCTAAATTTCAAGGGGGGTCATTCCCATAACGGGCAGGGAAAACTGTTCCTACTACTGAGAGTACCCGCAACAGATACGCTCTTGAGATCATGGATGAATCTGCAGCCGCGTTCGCAAGACCTAAGTATGCTCCAGTAAGTTAGGTGGATGATATCACAAAAAAAGTGTGTCACCTTGAGTGACATGGGACGTATTTAAAAGAACGCTCGTCGCACTTGGTTGTGGAATTCAAAATCGGGGGCATAGTCGTTATTAGTGCCGCCGCAATGCGGTGGGTTGCAGCCAATAAATCCATGGTCCAGTGCTTCACTCACCTACGCCCAGGGATACTTAGCGGTCAGCACAATCACGCCATCGCCTCGTTTTCACATCTACAATTGTGATCAAAAGTACAGGATCCTAGTTTTGACCGGGCGCCGGGAGTCCTGCTGCCACGAACTCCCTAGCTATCGCGCGCGCGTTCGTCCTAAGCCTCGGATCGTCCCCTTCAAAAGGTAGACCCACGCCTCTGGCGACATCCTGCACACGCTGGTCGCCCGAATCCGCTCTCCGTCCTGACGCTCGCGTCCCCACCACGCGCTTGCGGCGTCATTCAGCGAAGGCGTGCGCATGATTGCGCCCCGATAGTATTTGAGGGCGTGCAAACGCGTGATGAGGGACTGCATCGCCTGCTCGGCCGGATGTGGTGCTGCAGAAGGGGCACGGGGTGGGAGGAAGTCGATTGCGAGAGGGAGCACGATGAAAAGCAGAGCGCGGAATATTGCGAGCCTGTCGCTCCACTGTAAAAAGATGGGTTAGAGCCGTCTGATGTGTATATATGCAGATTGCGCACCATGAAGACGTTGTCACCCTCCTTGATCTGGATGACTGCCGATGACCGAAAATAGACCTCTAACACTGCTATAGCGGCAAGAGCACTGATGCCCACAACACGTAGATGTTCGCGACCACTACCACGAATCGTAACCAACTAGAACGGAATATTAGACTTGGCAGAATTGACTCCTCCTTTATAGACGTACCCCAACAACGGCTACTTCGCGAACATAAGCCATGGCCGCAGAAGGCAAGGAATGAAAGGCAAAGTCGGTGTACGAATGGCAATATTCGCACGTTGCCACTGCTTCGTGACCGAATCTATCTTGTCGTAAGCACCGGCAACACTTCGTTTATAGCGTTTACTGACCTTACGTATAACGTTCTCGTGTCAAAGCTGTTCATTTTTGCAAGCAGCTGCTCTAAATGGGCCGGCAAATTCGGTTCCGGAGAATGCTTCAAAAGTATGGCGCGTATCACGTCCGTCGGCGTCGATAGCGGTAGGTGCAGGCGGGTAAAGACATTGGGTGGCGGATGTATTATGAGATTATGCAGGAGTACGACTGAATGCAAACAAAGGAATATCCGTGTAGGTGACGAACTTAGTCGAGGGAGGAAATAAAGTAGCGGCAAGGCAAGGAGGAGACCGAGGAAGAGACTAAACATTAGCTCGTCATGGGGGTAAAAAGGAAAAAAAACGTGGATGCCGATTCGGATCAACATTCAGTGGGACGCAAAAGCTCAAATTATGCATCTTCGGCCAGTGACAACTGTGAGGTTCGAACTCACGCCCCGAAGGACTGGATCGCGCCACAAACGTGCCTAATTCCAGCGCCTTAACCACTCGGCCAAGTTGCCATGGAAGTGCCCTCGTAATTGCCCCTCTGTGACAAAAACTATGCGTGGCGTTAAACAATAACTCAATCTGCAAGTGATATAGACCTAAAGATACATTCATCTACAATGATTCGAGGTGGAAGATCAAAGTTTGTGCAATTGTTAGCTCCAAATCGCCATCCCGCATTTCTCTTGTCCAGAAATGACCACGCTAAAGCTGCTTCCATACTTTTAATTAAATTCAATAACCCCAAACAGGGTGGTATTACGCGCCAAAAACAAAAGAACATTATTGTCATCGTAGAATGACAAAGTGACAGGTCTGGCTACTCAAACTGCCGAGTGAGTTGAAACTTGAAGTGACGATAGGAAGGGGAGAACTCAAATTCCAAGCACCCAAGAACTAGGATAGAAGCCTAACCTATACTTGAACACACAACGTAGCACACTGGTAACATAGTAGAGAGTTGGACGGCGGGAAGCATAAGACTCGAGCTCTGAAGGACGAGTTAGCAAAGAAGCCCAACTTCTCATCAGAAAATCCCCAAAGACGCATCTCATCTATAAGAATGGGGCCGTCTGTATTGACACTTGGCCTTCAAGGCCAGAGAAAAGCATCTCCATATTCGTAAAATACAAAGCACATCAGGATGGACCTTCCCGACAACTTGACTCCAATTGACGACAATACGAAGGAAATCTAAAGATACAGTGTGGCTTACTTGTATATACAATTCGATAGCTATAAACACGAGTCATAATCATAATCAAACTTCGACCGACCTCGCCCTAAAAATGCGTCTCCGCGGCTGCTTCACCTTCTCTTCGCTCTCCGGCGCATCACCATCATTAACCTCAGTACTCGGAGTGCCAAGGGTATCAAGCTCGTCGACCTCGTCGAAAGCCGACTTTAACGGGGTCTCCTTAGTCTGAACAAGCCTCATCCGCCTTCTCTCCTGCGCCTCTCTAATCGGTCTCTCCTTCGCCTCCACCTCCTTCCGCCGCCGCTCAATCTGACGTTGCTTCTTCAGTTGCTTTGCCTTCCTCCGCGCCGCTTTCTCCTCCTCACTTTTCTCCTGCTTGAGACTGTCCTGTCGAATTCGTTTTCGAACGTACTCCAGTCGTTTACGTGCACCTGGGAGAGGCGCGGGGGTGGGTAGGATAGGTGAGGATGCCGCTTTAGGAAAGAGAGTAGTGGGTAAAGGTCTGGCGACTGAAGATAAGAGCGTCTTGAAGGGCGATGACGACGGGGAGCTTGACCACGTCAAGCTAGGTGTGCCAGGCGCGTCGAGCTCGTCTCTTCGTCGTCCTCTTCCCAGTCATGAATCGGTTCTGCGTGCTCGCGTAGGTACGCCTCGAATGCACCATATGTATTCCATTCTTCCTGTCCTCGTCAGAGCACATATCCCGCGTAGGCTCGTCAAATTTCCTTTTAGATGAATCCAAAAACACACGCCCTCTGGCACGAAAGACGTGCGGATCGTTGCCGAACCCCATCCGCTGAAAAGCCTCTATGCCTTCCAGAGACAAAGTCCCATCCGGGAGCTTCTTCCTCGGCTCGAATATCGAATGTGGATTTGCACATCGCCTGGTGGTGGTGGTATATGATGGCGAGGGACGCGTCGGGGTTGTGTGCATCTGGCCAAAGATGTTTCAATGTGAAAGCATCCTCGGGTTCGTACCGCCACGTCTCTGTTTTTGGGTTCGCGACGTCGACCTCGTCATCCTCTGAATCTGTCGAGAACCCAGACTGTGTCCATACCCACGGGTCACTTTGTCCTCCACATGCGATGCGCACCCATGGCTCTCCAGTGCCTTTCTTGACCGCCCCGAGCTTGTAAATCGGATTGCACATGGTCACTTTCCGACGAACCTCGAACAAGTGGCTCGAACCGTCGGCATCTCCGCCATAGATGAAGGCAAGAAGGTGACGCAGATGGGCAAACGTATATCCATTGGGCATTTGGACGATGCGGTACGTGCCCTCGCCCTTGGGAGTGGATTTGCGAAAAAACTGACAGCGTAGGAGGAGATGAAAGCCGTATCCAATTGGCTCCGGTAACGATGAACGTAAAGTCACAGTAGATATGCGACCGAAGGGATTATTTGGGGAGTCTGTGGGAGGGGGCAGGGACAGGGCTTGGGAGTATACGGACGACGACGAAGATTGGGAGTATGCGCCCTTTATTGGGGATGAACTAGGGAGTGGTATTCGGCTTGGCGTAGAGGGAATTGGGAATTTAAAGGTAGGTTTCGTGGCGGAGGATTGGCTGAGGCGAGCGAGTCGTATCCGCTTGGCCTTGCGGGGAGACGGCGACGGACTCTCCTCGCCCGAGTCAGATAGGGTATGCTTTTCCGGCATACTGGACTGGAGAACGTTAGCGATAGCGGCGGGTGAACGGAGGGGCTCACTGTATCAAAATCGGTGGAATCCCGCCGTTGTTACTTCGTCGTTGAATTGCCTCGTTAAGCGTCGGTTGTATATTCTCGTCGTCGGTTAAATATTCTCGTCGTCGTCTTGAACGACGTGCTCGAGGATGTTGCGGTCGTCGTCGACGAATCCGCGGATGCAAAAGGGGGTTGATCGTGGTCGTAAACAAAGCCCTGGAACAAACATTGACGCGCTCTGTCAGATCACGTGATCGTCACCGTCACGACCGTTCTCTCGCGAAATTCGAATCGCTAGTGCAACGCTGCTTGTCTGCCTGGATTATTCCATCATAGCTGTAGCGCCGCAGACGACATTGAGAGCTTGTCTAGAAGAAGTGACAAGTGATTATATCGAACTAGATGGTGAAGTAAGTAATGCAGTATCGAACTGGTATCAAATTGAAACTAAAGGCGAAACATAGGTCGATTATACTTTTGATGGAAGGTAACAATGGACGACATAGGTAGTTCACAGCCGCTCAGACAAGGCTGGAGGATTTCATTCTCGCGTACGACACTTTCCCATCCGCTATTCCACCCTTCCGCCTTGGAAATCGGAAACGACGCCTCACCGAATGTACGTTGTGGCCCGTCCGCGGAATGCCATGGAATATACCAGCGCATGAGAACGCTTGGTTCCTTGAATTCGCTCGCAAGGTAAGGGGAAGAAATAATATCTATCGTTTTCTCGTTTGTTGAGTAATCCAGGACGATCATGATATCGTTCACCCCAATCGCGGGTTGATCTGCGACGCCGTGCCACAGCTTTTTGTATTCAACGCTGCGAGGTCTGTGAAGCACCTCGTAGCGGAAAAACCAATGGAGGCAATTCTTCCAATGCTTGCTTAGTGGAGGGAAGGAGCCGTCTGAAGGAAATAATGGGTTGAGCAATGTGCCAACGCGAGGTGAAGAGTACAGACCAAGGAACTGTTCCGCAGCCAGTAGACATGCGTCACGATGATTCGGCCAGTCCGCACGTTGGCAAGCTTCGGAATGGTAGAAGACTTGTCGACAGCCCAAGCAACATTTAGTCGGGGCAGTCTGGTGTAGCGATGGACACTGTATACAAGCATGAGTCAAGGTAGAAGCTACACGATTCGCACTCACTTCAGGATTAGCACACTCTCGATAGAACGTTGGCATTTCCTCGAGCATTTTCGTTACTGCCGTTTCCAACACGGGTGCTTCCTTCACCATCATCGAGTACCAGTGGAACTGCGTTTGCCGCGAGCATGAAGCGCTGAGTTTGGAGGAAACGGGGCGAGACTTGTGATATCTAGCTCGCGCGACCGAGGACAGAACGGAGGGATGGACCATGTATTTTCTGATGTTGCCAAAGATCGCGTTAATAGGATGATTGCCGGTGAATGAAGTCCCGTGAACGGCGTCACATTTAAGAAGGAAGTAGATGATGTTGCATTTCAGAGCATTCATGACGCCCCGGAGACCCTCGTACGACGTTAGCTCTTGGACAAAATACAGAAAACATTGAATGCATCGGGCGCCGTGCCATTGCGATTGAAAGGTGGTGTCCTGCCGTTCCACAGAACGCAGAAAGCGTTTGGTGGCGGAAATCATGTCTGTCATGATGTTGTGCGCCATGAACGTACGTCTCCAACGGCGGCTGCCCGTTCCGCATAAGGAAACAAACACGACAATGTGGTCGTACCGTTCGTAACCCGATTTGAGATGATGCACCATGTTTTTGGAGCACAGCGTTCTGAGGCTGCGCGATGTCCCGTCTAGGATATCTAGATAGAGCGGGGAGATTCTGGGATGTGTGCCAAACGGCATGTTACTGAGAGCCTGGAGCACGTCGCTAATCGCTGTGAAGACAGAAACATCGTCGAGTGATGAGGCGGCAGCATGGATGTAGGCGGGCATAACGGATTTGATTATATCCACTGGAATGGCCTCGAGTGCAAACACACTGAATCCATTGGCAGCATCTCCAACGTGACTTGGCGAAGAAAGATAGAAAGGTACGAGTATATCTTCTGCGAGCGGATTAGCAAGTAGGGGTGACCATCCTTCGGCGGATCGGTGAAGAGAGCACAGAACTGTCCCAGCCAAGGGAGGAGAATTTCCGGCCAAATGGGTGCTAGTACTTGCATACTCCAGGGCACTTCTTTCTTCCAGGATACGAGCGATGCACAAATGGCTTCGATGCAGGAGTATTGGGCATGCGCGCTATTGTTGTCAACCGTGGAAGGGGACTTTGACAGCCAGTGTCTCACTACGTCTAATAAAGGCTCTATGTGACCGTCGACAGTACCGGCGGCGAGAACTCCTAGTATGGCTATCTCGTCGGAACGCGCGTTTTCCTGCGAAAACGTAGTAAAGCTCGATTAACAGTGGAGGATAAGCAGGCGTACTTGGAGTTCCATGACGATTGACGCGTCAAGACGAGGAAAGGCGCTCATTTCGTTCAAGCTGTGGTTGTCGCACAGGAAGAAGATGCAAAAATCCGAATACGATTATGATGATCGGTCAAATTCGAAAAGGACCCAGTGACGCACGAAGGGCTCGAGTGTACATGGGTAGGAAAGGAGAACAAATATTCTGAAAACTGTGGTTATAACAAGCGTAGAATTATACATCGTTATGGGGCGCCTTCGCATCGAGTGGAGGTAAGTACCCAGGCATGGCTGTTGGTGTCCCCAGGGTGAAAACTGTTTCGGGAAGCTGGGAAATATAAATCACACGACCACGGAAAACGTTAAGATGGACTTGGGAAAGTGGGCGCCACAGCAGTCAATGGTTGACGTATTCATCAAGGCTACAGTGCCGAAGCGGCAAGCGGCACGTACCACTGACAAATCAACCAAGTGCCTCTCTTGTGAATCTCTTCGAGATAGCTTCGAGCTCGCCCTGCAGCCAAAGCGGACAGTCATCGGTTACTCCTCGGACCATTGTACAGCCTTGCTTTGAATTCTCAAAAATAACGGGTCTCGGATCACTATCACTTCCTGTGGCTTCCTGTCTCGCAGGCAGTGCACATCAAAGATTGTGATTAGCACAAGAATCCCACAGCTTATATGAAGCCGTCTAGTGTCTATTGGTGGATCTCCCAAAATTAGCCTAAGACATATCAGCAGTTGAGGGTAAGTTTGACTCGACCTGTCATTTACGCGCCCACAGCCATTATATGTCCAGGAGACAAAGGTTCGTACTTATTTTCTTTAATTATCGTGAATTCGTCCATCAAGAATTGATGTGCTTAACCAGGGTGTGTACCGCCTACACATCCGGCGGTTCCTGATAAGAGTCCTGGCGTAGGCATCTTTGCATTGAATAACAACGCGGCACGAGAACCTCATAAGCGATTTCACAGCCTTCATTACTGTCAAAAGTCCCGCGCGATTGACTACTTAACTGTAGATTTTTGCACAGCTGACCCGCGTCTACAACCGGTCCTTTGTCTTGATTTCATTCCGCCATGGCGAGTGAGCCTTACATCTCGTCGAGCTCACCCTTCGGGTTGGGCTACTTCTACGAACAAAAATTCATCGCGCTTCCTCTACGCCATGCTCGCGCCAATGTCACCATCAAGGAAATCGGCGCTCAGGTCAAGCTCATGCAGACCTTTGTGAACGATTGGATGATTCCAATCGAAGCGGTGTATGTCTTTCCAGTACCCTCGAGGGCGGCGGTATCTGGGTTCGTCATGATCAAGCAGGATGGGACACGAGTTGTTGGTGTAGTTCAAGAGAAAACTGAGGCAAAAGCGACGTATGATGCTGCAATCACCCAAGGTCAAACCGCGTCGCTCATGAGACAGGAGACTCCAGATGGTACGTGTCTCTCGTTCATATCTGGCGCGGCTGATTGGCATCGTGCAGTGTTTCGAATTTCCGTTGGAAACATTCCGGTGGATGAACGAGTAGAGATCGAATTCACGTACTCGACCGAGCTCGCCGAGGACGAAGATAACGATTCCATTCGTTTTCATCTACCCTTACACATCGGTGGTCGTTATGGCCAACCTCCAATCACGCCAAAGAGTACACGTACTGGCGCATTGGGTTCTGTAAGGAGAATATTTTCCCCTCCTCGTGCTCGTTACAACAGCGCATCCTTCATTGAAATTGCCATTTCCGTGGAAGCTACTTCACCCATCAGCAAGATTGGGTGTCCGTCACACACGATCTCCATCGAACTTGGACCCGATCCTACTCTTCGTAACGCCAGAAAACTCCCTTTCTCTCATTATGCTCGAGTTAGCCTCACTTCCGAGTCTGCCCTGGACAAGGACTTCGTTCTTACAATCAAGTCTGCGGGTCTTGACGCACCGCGATGCATTACAGAACTCCACCCCCAAAATGACACGATTGGGATGGCGCTTAGCCTCGTCCCCAGATTTTCTCTGCCGGACTTGAAGAGCCAAGAGTTCATCTTCCTCGTTGACCGCTCTGGGTCCATGTACGGTGGACGCATAACGGCTGCTTCAAAGGCCCTCGCTATCATGCTTCGCTCTCTTCCCCATATAAACACCTACTTCCAGATAGCCTCCTTCGGAACACATGCTACGTTGTTGTGGGAACATAGTCGGCCGTACAACCAGGAGACACTCGATGACGCGACACAGCACATCGATGAAATGAAGGCTGATTATGGAGGGACGGAAATGCGGAATGCACTTGCGATGTGTTTGAAGAATCGCAGGAAGGATAGACCTACTAGTGTATTCGTGCTAACCGACGGAGACGCATGGGATCTGGATGGTGTCTTCAAGGAGGTAAAGGACGCGGTGGCTGCAGCCCCTTCCAAAGCTTACCTGCGTGTCTCTTGTCTTGGGATTGGTAATTCAGTGTCGACCGCGATGTGTGAGGGTATCGCGCGTGCGGGTAATGGGAGATGTATGATGGTGACGGAGCAGGAGTCCACTATCACCGGCAAGATTGCGAGGCTCCTCAAGGCCGCGCGCACTCCCATCATCTTGGATATCAAGGTCGATTGGGGGCGGCCTGCCACACCTACTAAAGAGGCGAACAATGGGGATGATGACTTCAATCTGGTGTCTATGACGTCCGACAATACGGCCGTCGAGGAGACGAAGAAGAGTTTCAATATCTTCGACGAGTCGGTCGATCCGACCAAGATCGATTCTAGCCCTATTCCGCCGCCTCCGGAAGATGTTCTTCCTCCGCCTCCAGCTGTACAAACTAGCCCGGCAAAGATACCAAATCTTTCCCCAGGTGTTCGTCTACATGTTTATGCGATTTTGAACGGTAGGCTTCTTTCTGTTTTGATTAATTCTCTTTGCTGATCGACATCACAGGGAAGAAAGTCCCAAAGACTGTTTATCTTCGTGGTGTTCCCGAAGATGGCTCAAAATTTGAGCTTCCTATCCCTGTCACCCTCAGCCAGCTTCCCCAGAAACACGAAGACGTACCGCCTACTACGCACGCTCTCGCTGCTCGTAAGATTGTACAAGACTTCGAGGATGGTCGACATGACGCTATGATCAAATCCGGCAATGAAACTCAGGACTCTGGTTCGCTTGAGCGTACCATCAAGGCGCATATTGTACGCCTCGGAAAGACGTACTCCATCGTTTCGTCTCACACGTCTTTCGTTGCCGTGGACCAATCTGGAAAGAGGTATGCAGGCCCCCCACTGGCGCTGGGTCGAACAGCTATGGCGAGTCCTTGGGGGTCACAACTTGTGCATCGGGACTTTCGAACAGTTAGAGCGTCAGCGAGTACCCGGGGGTCAGAAATCGTGGATCAGAACTATGTCATATATGGTGGACCCCAGCCTCATGCGGCACAAACCAGCTCGGGCGGGAACATGATCTTGGACTATGACGAGGACGAAATCGGAGGATGTCAGGAAGAGTATGGTTCAAGCCGTCAGATATCGGTGAAGAAAGTAGGGGAGCGTCGCGCGCCGTCTCCGACTCGGATGTCTCCGGATCCATTGGAGCGGCTGGCTAGGCTCCAGGCATTTGATGGCGCATTCTCGTTGAAGGCTCTACAAGTGGTCAAGGTCGATGAGAAGAAGGCGAAGGCGGCATTGCCTAACCGGTTGAAGGACGAAGTGGTAGCCAGAATTTTTGCTATGGCTTTTATCAGCAAGACTATGAATTCCATCAAAGACGCCGACGAGAAGGCGCCTTGGGAGGGTATATTTGAGAAAGCGAAGTTGTATCTTGAAGCTGGCGGACATTCTGTAAACAATTTGGTTGCCAAGGCTTTGAAAGCTCTGTAGATTGGATATGAACTAAGTATTGCTTGTAATTTTAGTCTGTACGAATGCAATGAATTTGACTGAAATTATGCAATTGACGTCAGGCCTTGCAATCAATAAGAGGATGGGAAGTCTGATTGCGCCAGGTAGAGCAAAAGTCAAACGTGGTATAGGGCGGAAAGGGAATCGAGTAAACAATGGCAGCACGAGCGCAGGAGAACAATAAGACCGTTGGAGTCGATAAAGCTGGGCGTTAGATTGTGGTCACTGGGCCGTACGGAATGAACGTTGCCTGCAAGTTTAATCATCTCCCGTAATTGAGATAGGTACTCTGTATATGTACTATTCGATCCTCATGCAGAGGATGATCGCATTCGGAGAGGCATCATGATTCGCGATGCCGTGCCCAGAAAGCCCTCAAACTGATACTTTCCGAGGATAATCTAGACCAACTTACATCGAGAGGCGGCAGCGCCCATGAAAGTAGCATCAGTGTTTGCAAGTAGCACAAAATAAACGAGTATCAAGATCATAACTCTACACCACCGCCGTCCCAACATAACTACAAAGAGTTGACTCTTTTGTGACTGGCGTAAGGCCAAGGGTACCTACGATGATTTCATCAAAGATCGCTACATAACTCTCCGTAAAATTGAGCTTCAAGCTTCGTAGTACAAGCTTTTTCAATCGGTGCGAGCTGTCCAACGTCTGTGATGTCTTCATCGCACAGTCAACGCTCCTGGATGTCGGAAACTCGAGCTTGAGATGAATGAAGGTCAGACATTTCAGCGACGAGAGGTTTAGCGGAATACAAACAAGGCTTCGAATCAGCAAATAGTGCATGCTCAGGCGACATAGACAGACCGTTAACCGAAGAAACAACCAAGACGAGGTGCTTCAGTGTTTACCAGTTGGACCTCATCAACAATTCCAAGGTCACCGTTGGCGACCCGGTGGCGGACGACTCTCCAATGGTGTGTATATCCAGTGTCTTCAGCCTACGACAGCGCGACTGAAGCCATTGAAGGAGACTCTCAAGCCTTGTACCACCTATGGACAAGCGAGAGACCGGTTGACTTTCCGAGGTTGAACTACTAGGGGAGTAGGAAACGAAATGTCTTCTTTCTGCCTTGATCTCAAGAGACCACAAATGCTTGAAGTGCGAGACGGTAGCGAGGAACGTGCGCAACTCGTCAACCGAGGGAAGGGATTCAATCCTCCATCCGGATTCGCGCTGCAAGAAATAGCATGGAACGTCAAGCTCTGGAGATCTAGGTAGAGGCGAATAAGATGCGGCGCCAGATGGTCGCTCTCTGAGGATGAACGCCCTTCAATTTGAGAAGGCATAGCAATCGCCACTGCTGATGATAGAACTTCCCGCCAAAGTTGATACCAGTACAATGGACGCGTTTCCACTGGCGAGCGTAAGAGATGGGTCAGCTCCACAATGTGTTTGTAGCTTTTACAGCGAAGTTCCATCTTCAACCGCTTCCGACTCGGGGACACCCATGCGACACAGACAAGGATGCAGGAGAGTAACAGAGACTGATCCTCCTCACAGAAGCCGATGATGATGTCACAGAGTTCTCTTGGACGAATGGGATGCTGGGCGATAGGAGCACTAGGGCGGGTCCATTTGATAGCGAAGCGCAAAGGTTGGATGCGAGGATGACAAATGACCGTATCCTCCAGACAGCGAATCAAAAATGTCTCCAACCGTTCTTGCGCCTCACGGGTGTAGCATATCAATGCAACGATAAGGATAGGGGGGCCGATGATGAAGGCCATGAGAGCGGCGGTCTCCGCACAGTCTTGGTGCGCAGAGCGCCCTGTGATATCTTTTCCGTCGCATTTACAGCCCGTGAAGCCGGAATGCGAAGTCTGATTGCGCCAGGTAGCGCAAGAGTCCGTCATTGCATAATGCAGAAAGGACGAAGAGTCATGGGAGGAAGGAAGAAGTAAGACAGCTGTCTGTGATGACTTGACGGCATGAACATCCCCATGGCCTACCGCCGCCCGACAGAAAACGCAGGACTGGAACGACGGGCACAAAGATTTCTACAGCACGCAGAATGCCATCATGATCAACGAGGCCTTGTGGTGCGAAAAGGTCAAAGAGCAGCAACGAAATGCTAACGGACTGTGTTGTCGAGGAAGTCTGGGATCTCGCGAGCCGGTAGTGGAAGAGGAAACCAATGGACGGACACTTTCGCGTTAACATCGATGACATAAACGTCGTGTGGTGCATGAAAGAGAGTTGACACGACACGAGGAGAATAAATGATGAGGCGCATATCGAGATCATGTCGGCACCGGAAGTTGAGAATTGAGGTCCCAGAAAAAAAACCAAGCTCCACTCGGAGTCACGAGATTGATTACAGATTGAGATACTCATTTAACGCGCGCCGTGAGCAGGTACCTGCTTGACGCAGGAGAGTGCAAAGCAGGTCCGCAGAAAAACACAGTCAGTCGCAAAGGGCGATGATGTCGTCACAAAGTTCGTGCGGGACGAGAAGAATGTCGCGGTGGTGTAAGGATGGGTCAGCCAGGTGTAGAGAACGAGATCGCCTGAAGACTTGAATAACACGCCAAGTGGGCAAGCATCCGCAAGACTTCATCTACCCCATCCACTGGCAGAACGAGTCCAAAAAGAGGGCAAACACGCAGGTTGCCATGAATTATCTCCTTGTAGTGCGAAAGAGTCAGTGATACCGCATCGAAAGGAAAAGGGAGGATGCGAAGCCTTGTTTTCCCATTGAAGGCAGAATTCTGCCATGAAAGGAACAGAAATATGGTTTGACCAGTGGCGTGTGGTTGGTAGGTGAGCTTTACTGAGTTGTATTCTGAATCTTAGCAAGCGAAGTGAATGACTCGGATGGGTCAGTATCAAATAAGAAGGACTGTGAGGCAGGATATAAGTGGCAACTTTGACGTTGGGGAAATCAAAGACCTCCCAGTAAAAAGCAGAAATTCCCTATCGGCATACAAAAACAAAGGTTCGCTGGTGACGGTAGGATCAACGTTACATTAATCACGTGTCGTGACTGACAAGCTTCGGCCGCGCACGATCAGTGTCACTTGCTTGTTATCTCTCACCTTGGCATAGCTATAAATGCCTAGCACATCGTGTCAGACGACCACCACGAAATGAGTCTCTTTCCCAAGGTACGCTACACCACGCAGCTCTCTCGCCCGCATTCACCAATGCATAGTACGAACTCCAACCGATAAAGTCGACGACAAGGCGGATGGCACTTTTTCGACGGCGCGCTCAAGACATACTTTATCGGCTCCGACGGAAAAGGCAACTTCACCTCGCGCCAAATCTTCAAAGCCAACAACCCGCACACTGGCGCCGGACGCAAAAGCACTGCTACGCGTACGTCCACCCCACCCCATTATACACACCTTTATGTACCACCCAACCCTCTAGCGCCATACCACTGGCACATCTACCAAACCGAGACATTCGACGTGAAATCAGGTGTGCTCTGCTACGACCTCGACGGCACACTCGGTAAGCTCGGCGCGGGGGAGACAGTGACCATCCCCCCAGGTCGCTACCACACCTTCTGGTCCGACCCCTCCTCCGGCGTGGACCTCGACGTGCATATCACCGTCCGCGGCGGGCCCAATGCCGGGTTTGACGAGGTCTTTGTGCATAATTTTTATGGATACTTGAGCTCGTGCACGATGCAGGGCTTGGCGCCGAATCTATTCCAAATGCTCGCGTTTATGGACCATGCGGATGTCGTGTTGGTTGATTTCCCGCTGTGGACGGGGAGATTGGCGAATCTGGTTATTGGGAGGTGGATTGGGAGGGGTGTTGGGGGTATGATGTTGAGTATGGGTGTTTGATGCGAAGAAGGATTGATTTTCGTCTTCTTTGTGTTGTTAACTTGTCGTTTGGAAGCTGACGTGGGTTGATAGGTGTGAACATCTTGTTTGCTTTAGTGAAAAATTATTTGACGTGGCTTAGATTCGGATATAGGGAATCGAACCCCAAGTTGCGGCGCATAACTGCGCTACACCAGGAGAGGTGGCGACGTTAGCTTTACACCATATCCGACTTGTTCTGATTTGCAGCCTGAAGGAAACCAATCCTTGGGCACAGCACCCCAGGAGCGTTAGTTCTTTTCTAACATGTACCACAAAGACGCGCGATGGTCAGCACTCACGTTTTTCCGCGGCCGCTTCTTCATATACTCGTCGTCCCAGTCTGCCACTCGGTCATAGTGTAACGGTAGCCGGGATTCAAATTCCCGTATATCCGAATAACTCTTCGTTACTGTTTTTGGTGGGAGGCCGTACAGACTTTCGGGCGACATAGTGCATGGCGTAGATATATGAGGTCAAAAAGCTGCGAATTTCAAAGCTGTATTCGGATTCGAGGAATTGAACCCCGAGCATGGATAGAGAACATGTTGACCTCTTGACCATATCCGAGTCCGTCTCTTCCTAACACATCCACTAACATGCTAGGTGCAACAATATTGAGGAATGCGGTAGGCACTCACGACCGCGACTCTTTAAGGTTTAAGCCCAAGGACGGTACTTTCTACACTGTCGGATAGTGTAACGGTAGTATCCGGGATTCGTCCCCGTATCCGAATGATGGTGCGGGATGTTCTTTTTGGTCGAGGCCACTCAAGATTTGTACGTGGCGCAGATATCCTTGCCACAAACCCGATTTTGCGTGAAGCAAGGAAGATGAATCCCGAGCTACAGAACTGCCAACTCGTGAAAAGGCGGCCTTTATCCGAGTCAGTCCTTCCTAACACTTTGTTGATCAGTAAGGACTGATGTTCTTCCGCGACTGCGACTCTAACTATTGGTTACAAGCTCATACTAGTTCATACTTCTGCCATCGAGTCAGATCAGATATAGTGTAACGTGCTACTCGGGATTCGCGTCCTCGTAGCGCATTGATCGCCAGCGGATTTTTTTGCACTATACACGCTGGGTCCCAGATCTCCTCGCGTCCTTTGAGTTGTAGGTGAACAAGCTACGCAGAAACAGAGGATATGCGTACGAGGGTGACAATGACTTGACAGCGGACTGATCAAGAATAGACCGAGACGAAGTAGTTATCGGATATGGTGTAACGGCTAACATTGCCGCCTCTCATGGGTATGATGTTATCTATGTCTCAGCGCGGCAGCTCGGGGTTCGATTCCCCGTATCCGAATATCGTTGTATGGCTATCGCCGTTTTTTTAGCATTTGCACCTAAACTTGTCGAAGTACTGGTCCACTACGCGGCGCGCCTATGCTGTTTAAGAGAAGATACGCCTCTCGTTGAACTAGTTGAATGACAAGGCCCACACGTCTGATATGTGTCCTTGCACCTTGTCATGAGAAAGGTGTTTGAATAAACTGACTATCCGCTTGTATGAGGTAAGATATGGCGTACAGGCTACTACGATTGCCTGCTTCGGGTTCGTTTACCCGTATCTTGCATAGATGTATGTTTTCAACATTTTTTTTACAGTATGATTTCCTTCCACAGGGTACTACTCACTCAGGTTTTGATTTCGAGTGCCGCCAGGGTTCAGTGTGTAGGGCTTGAGTAAAGAGGTACGGGTGTCGACGAACTTGTTTAAGTACAAGCACAGTGACAGAATCTTCATCAGATATGGTATAAAGGCTACCATCGCTGCCTCTAATTGGGCGGTAGCTCGGGGTTCAATTCATTGGATGATTGTGAGGCATGCGGCAAGTGATCTTTTCGTCGCGACAAGCAGCAGTGGGTAGATCAGATTCCATCTTACGCGCCTCAGGACCAGGCGTGGGTAGTGTAGAGGTTTGAGTCCGTCGCCGGATTCTGTCCTCGTAATGAGTATCATTAAGAGTTTTGCCACAGCGTACACGGATGTGAGGTTGAAGTCGTTCTTCATATAAGTGGGAAGGCACTTGTAGCTCATCGGCTATCTCGTGCTCATTCCAAAGCTTGGCGTTTTACAAGAAGAGAACCTATTTTTAGACTCCGGTCCTCCGGTCCGGCGTTTGTTTTGTTGTTTGGGCGCCGCCATTGTTCTCTTGCAACAATTACCCGCACGCTCTGGCCACAATGGGAACAATAGCAGCGAGTATAAAGACGCAGGGTTCCGCGTCCTTGTGTTCCTGTCAATCCTCTTTTCTTCTCTCAAACCTGGTGAGTCCTCCAAGTAAACCGAGGCGAGGAATGCTCACGATAGACAAGGCCCGGCGCCCACGACTACAATCTACACGATCTTTGAACGATGATGAAGACTGCCACTGCCACTTTCCTTGCACTCCTCGTTGCTGCCACTGTGCACGCTGCCCCGATGAAGCGCACGCCGCGCCATCCGCATCGCCTAATCCAGAGGGCTAGCGCGACTGCTAGTGCTTCTGCCACTGCCACGGACCTCGCCTCCTCCAATCTGGCCCTTGCAGAGGCGCTCAATGAACAATTTGCTTCTATAAGCGCTGACGACGCGTGTGATGGTGCGTTTCCTCCTTCTCTTCTTCCTGGTATCCGCTGACAGTGAAATATTTAGAAGCCACTCTCGCACAGGCGTGTATCAATGGGTCTTATGCGCAGTGCGTGTCTTCGGCGTGGGTGTGACAGAGTGCGCGTCTGGGACGTCGTGTGTTGCTGTTCCGCTGGTGAACAGCGCGGGGACGAGTGTGGTGTGTGATACGACGGACGATGCCGCGGTGAGGCTTGGTGGGAGCGCGACTGCGACATCTAGCGCTGCGCAGGCGTCTGGGACGACGGCTGCTGATGACGATGATGATTGTGAAGACGATTCCGCGGACGACGACGACGATGATTGTGAGGACGATGATACTACCATTTCCAGTATTTCTGCGACACCCTCCGCCTCCGCCTCTTCTACGCCTTCCTCTGTCGATGCCAACAATAACGCTGCGGATACTGGAGCCATCACCACCCTCATCGCGCGTCCCACCTCCTCCTCTTCTGCCTCCACATTCCTTCGCGCCGCTCGTCCCTCCGTTGTTGCTAAACGCCAAATTGTCAAAGGCTCTATAAGCCTTGTGCCTATTTCTACTGCCCCGGCGTCGACTGCGACCGGAACGGCCGTGGTGGCTTCGGGCGCGAGTGTGGTCACGGTGACAGCGACTGTTACGGAGACGACGACAATGCTGGTGGTTCCCGTTTCGACGGCGACTGCATCTGCGTCAAGCGTCGCTGTTTCTTCGAGTGCCAGCGCCACCCTCGGTGTATCGGCGACTTCCAGTGCCGCCTCTTCAATCGCTACCTCAGTCATACCACCCTCTTCGGCCGCAGTCGCTACCCCTTCCTCCGCCACGAACCCCTTTCCCTCTTTGAGCCCCGCGTCTGCGATTGCGTCTGGTGCCTCAACAACCTCTGTATCACCTACTATCACTCCCGTGTCCTCATCCGCCGCATCTGCAGCCGCCGCAGCGACGTCCTCCTCCGAAGCGGATGAGGAAGCTGCAGCTGAGAGCTCTGCCAAGGCGAGTCTGAGTAGCAAGCTAGCTGCATCGTCGAGTTCGGCGAGCGCGAGCGTGAGCACTGTTACGCCGGTGTCTTCTGCGACTTCTACATCAGTGCTGAGCACGACAAGTAGTGTCGAGGAGACGGCTACGACGAGCAGCAAGGGAGGGTTTACGTTTGCTACGAGCGTGTAAGATACGCTTTACTTACATACTGGATATGTTATACTCGATGAGGACTTTATTGTATTTTTAGCATACGCTGTATTTACTCTCCTTTACTTTACGTGGATCAAAATAGATGATGTCGAGCTTCGAACGGATGTGGTGTGATTTCTTACTTGCGGCGGACGCTTTCGAGGTTGTGTATAACTGGTGTTCAAGTAAAATGTGGCAAGTTCAAGCAACGGATTCGGATACGGGGAATTGAACCCCGAGCTGCCGCGCACACTTTAGGGAAGGGAAACCAATGAGGGCGGCAATGTTCGCTGTTACACCATATCCGATGGTTGGGTCGGAGGGTGTGGCGAGCATCATGGGATCTTCTGTTCTTGTTCAGCACAAAAGAGGTGATTGTGAGCGCCTGAAAGAGCTGAACGCTGTAGGATGTAGATGAAACTTCCTGCCCCAGCAAGAAGATGGAGGTGCATGCACGTCGTTGGTTGGGCCTAACAGCTTGTTGACGCGAACAAAATCAACGGTGAGAGATGCATTCGGATACGGGGATTCGAACCTCGAACCACCAGGGGAAAGACAACACGATGAAAGGCGGGCAATGTTGGCCGTTATTCCATATCCGATGAGTGGGTGGCGAAGATCGTGGGATCTTCTGTTCTTGTTCAGCACAAAAGAGGCGCCTGAAAAAGGAGAACGCTGTAGGTCGAAGGGGGATACACCTTCTAGCCCGGCAAGAAGATCAAGGTGCACTTGGGGGCCTAACTCGAAGGAATGCCAACAAAAAGAACGCAAATGCCTATTCGGATACGGGGAATCGAACCCCGAGCTGCCGCGTACATTACGAACATGAGGGGCGGCAATGTTAGCCGTTACACCATATCCGATGGTCCAGCAAAGATTGATAGTTTAAACGACGCATCACCTTGAAATGTGAGTTGATGCAGAACAATCGCTCATTTCGGTTGCGAGGAATTGAACCCACCGAGCTCACACTAAGTACGAGAGGCGGCGTACACGTTACACCATATCCGATAGATTGCGTAAGGATTATAAGAGCCTATAAATGGCAGAACTCACCATACTTACTGATCTCTGCATCCCGTTCAGCTTTGACAATGAGATGCTACCACACTCGCTGGAAACTGATTGCTAAAAAAGAAAATACACAAAAACTTTGCAGTACATATTAATCGAAGATGAGTGATTAAACCCCAAGGTGGCGGCGATGTGTCCGTTTCACCATACTGTAGAAGGAAGCCATCTCGATCCGGGGTCTGTAGGTCGCAAAAAATACACTATGGAATCTATATACGACTTCCCCCAAAGAAAAGATCCAGGTCATGCTTCTATTCGGATACAAGGAATTGAATCCCAGACAAGAGGGGCGATGTTTCCGTTACACCATATCCGATAGACTGCCTGCTGTTCGAGTCCGGAGAACTTGGAAAGCAAGAGGTGACGTCCCTGTGGCAGAAGGGACTCTGTCGAATGAATTGGTGGGTGGGCACGACTGAGTTGTTCATCCGAGCCTACGTACCTCTTTCTCACTCTGCAAGACCAAATTCATTGTGTGGAAGACTGCTTGAAGCATTCATTTCAATGTTATCCGATCTTGGCCCGTTATACCACAACGTGGGAGACTTGATAGTTCGACTGTGGCGTCAAACAGCCCACGCGGTAGAGCAGCACTCCATGTGAGACATCCGATATGGTGTAACGGCTAACATTGCCGTCTTTCATTGATGCGACTGTTATTGTTATCAACGCGGCAGCTCGGGGTTCGATTCCCCGTATCGGAATGGTTGGGTTTGCTCTTTTTTTTTTAAAAAAAAAAAAGGTCACAAAGTGTGGCGCAGTCAATGATCACCTCAACGTGTGCCACAAAGTCAGCTTGTGTTCAAATAGTCACGCCAGGCCCCAGGGAGGGAGGGCCTCTGAAGGTAATATAAAGTCGTTCACGTCTGATGTCTTGATTATGATAGAGTATTCAGTGTTCGGAGGATGAACGTTGACGATAATGATAACAACAGTCCGTTACACAAGTATGGCACTCCACTTCTTCTCCTCTAATTACATTCGCTGCGGATTAGGTTCACCCCTTGCCGCCTTCAGAAATCCTAGCGGTTTACTAACAGCATCGACCAACGTATGATTATGATCATTCGCCGCATGCCACATCGCAAAGCCCGCCAACTTCTGGTCCTTGATATACTCCCCCTTCGCCTCCATCGCCACATGATCGTCGTACGACACCAGCACGTCGTTGTCATAGTCGTACATGTAAGGCTGTCATCATCTCAGTCAGTATTGAAGTTATCCACATTTGGGCGGCGCATACCGTCTGAGAACACTCATCAAAACTATACGAGAGGTTCTTCCCAAAAGGCACTTTCCCATCATCCCCTAGATATCCCGCTGTGACCATCGCCTTGAACGAAATGAGTCCGTTCTGTACTGCTTCAGTAGTAGTAGGTCGTGGCACTTTGTTCCCGCACTGGTCCGCAGGGGGGTTATACCGGAACTCCAGTGATGCATTTGGCTGGGGTGCAGAGAAGGAGCCAAAGTGCGGCAAGCTTTGAAGAGTCGCTGTGAGGCTGAAGTTTGCATACGTCGAGTTGGCGGGCTTGAAGGGTTTGTCGAGTAATGGATAACGTAGGCCGCTGTAGGTGCGCCCGAAAGCGGCTACACCGACGACGAGCTGATCACGAAGTATCAGTACGGAAAGCGCTAGGATGTGAGAGTTGCTCGCCTTTTCGGGTGCCATCCCGGCGTTCTGCCACCCCTCCGCTGCGGCGTTCATTGAATGTGGCTCCGAAGGGCTAATTCCAGCGCTCATCGCAGCATCTTCGAGAGAAGCACAACTCGTCAAAGTGGGATCCTTAATCAGAGGCGCGTTGGGCCCAACCTGATTGCTCAAGGACCGAGGACCGAATATGCCATACGCCATGATCGCTACATGTATACACAGGTCAGGATGAAATGAGAACTTGAACCCACACACATACCAGTGTGGTTAAGAACGTCAGCGAATGGGACTAGATCCACTCCCGTTCCTGAATCGTTGTCCAGTTTGAATGGCGTTAACCCCACCGCGGCTGATAGATACAGCCCTTGTCTTTTCTGTCGCAGCAGTGTCAACACCGACAAGAAATTCTCGGCGTCAGAACTTGTATTGTTTAGGCTACAGGTCGGCCAGTCCTCGTCATCCTCGTTGGGATCCTCCCAGGCGAAATCGACGCCACATAGATGATATCTGTCAACGACTTGAAGGATGCTGTCCGCGAAGGCTCCTTGGGTAGCGTTATCGGCGAGAGAGGATGAAAAGAACCCGTCATAGACGCCGAATGAAAGAATCGCCGTTTTGCCCTGCAAAAAAATGAGATTGATGACACACTCTGAACTGCGATAATACGACTACTCACGCGGCCTTTGACTGTATCCGAAAAATCCTGGAGGAACGCGTCTCCGACGTCCGAGCCGTTCTCCGCATGTCCGTTGATTCTGATGTTGGTGGGGTCATTTGGGTCCGCAAGGCTGCCAACCTCCGAGTCAGTGGAAGTCTCGTGGGCCTATAAAACAAGACTCACGCAAAAGCATACGCGGCAATCGTATACTTTTCCCATGACACGTTTTGGAAGGACACCGAATCGACGACATACGCCAGGCGAATGTATTGTCCGTCTGTCGCTTCACGGGTGATCATGGGTATATATGCTGCCAGAGCAAAGGGAAGGAATGCGACGAGAAGCAGGTTCATGGTGAATTTGTTGGGGAGAAAAAGGAGTAGGGAGAGGGCGAGGTGTTTATGTAGTATACATGGAGATGCATTCCATACTATCGCTTCCCATTCCGATGTTTGACTCGAATTCTTGATCATATGAAGGAGAATAGTATGGTATGCAAACAGTCATGTGACGCAAAGTAAGTCCTTCGCCTGTCGTAGAAATGGAAAGCACAAGAACATATCGCGGACGGAGGCGTCGCCAAAGTACGAATTCAGGTCCAGTGGAATGCGATGCAGTACGTACTGCGAAATCTAATATGATATCCACGAAAAAAACAGTACTGCGAAGAATGATGAGGTGCTTACAGGATAAACACTTAAACGTACATTCCATATACAATCGTCCACAGTCTGTTGAATAGGTCATGTTCATGGTGGGGAGTGGAAACGAAAGGGCAGTGCCCGTGGGAAACGATATATGATCCTTCAGTGCTAGCACTACATTGGCCGTTACCCTACAACGCCTCACTAACAGCCCCAACCAACAACCCATGATAATCACTTGCCGCATGCCACATTGCGAAACCCGCCAACTTCTTATCAATAATATACTTCCCCTTCTCCCCAAACGACCTCTGATCATCATACGAAATGAGTATACCGTTCTTCTCGTCTTGCAAGAATGACTGAAAAGGTAATGAGCTCACTCGGTGTAAGCCCAGGACCCGCGAGGATGCTCACCGTCTTCGTACAATCATCAAACACATACGTGACATTATCCGCAGCAGAACCATCGGCCTTGAGATACCCCACATCAACAAGGCCCTCAAACGTGAACACCCCACTATGACTTTGGGGTGCGCCACATGCATCTGGCGGCCCTTCGCCATCCTTAATATCCGGATACCCCTGTGGGATGGAATGGAACTGTGGGTACGTTGCTATGATACCCTGTGATTTATCGTCCACTCCCTCGAGACTGTTGTAGGAGCGCCCATACGCTGGAATGCCCAGGACAATCTGGCACTGCGTGTGTTGGTTGGTCAAGAAGATTGGGGGGAGATACCTACCTTGTCGAGTGGCATCCCAGCTTTCGTCCACGCGTCAACCGAAGAGTCCGCCGTCAAGATGAACGCAGAAGAAGGAAGTGCGCTCTTCATACATTCATCTCCCGTCAAAGGTGCGTTGGGCCCGGTCTGATTGTTCGACCAGGAGCCGAAAACGTCGTATGCCATGATTGCTATCTCACACATCAGATTCGTCGGTAGAGAGTTGGAAGAACATACATACCAACATGATCCAAAACCTCTGCAAAGTCACTCACATCCGTCCGTGGGCTGCCCGTCTCGTCAAGGAACGGCAGCATACCCACGGCAGCCGACAGCCCCACGCTCTTCGTCTTTTTATCACCATCGAGCGCCCTCCTCAGGTCTATAAGCAGCGCGAGAAAATTGTCCGTATCGCTGGCGTCAACTTTGTTACACGGAAGTCCATTGCCACCGGGAAACTCCCAGTCAAAGTCCAGCCCGTCTAAACTGTAGTTGGCGACTAGCTGAACGAGCGCGTTGACAAATGTCGCGCGCTTTTGAGCGGTGGATAAGGGAGAGAAATATATGGAACCCTGCGATCCTCCCAAAGACACAAATGCTTTCACATTCTACAAAAAAACTTAAAATCGGAGGGAAAATGTTACATGTTGGCGGCCGCGTACCTTTTCTTTGGCAGTCTTGACGAATAAGCGAAGGTTGTCGGGATTAGTGATGTTAATGTATGGAGGATCGGGCATGGTGACGCTACAGTATCGGTAATGATTAACGAGGGGCAAGGTCAATAGGAAGAGACACATACCCAAACGAATAGGTTAGCATCGTGTAGCTGCCCCATGTCAAATTGTCGAAAGGGACCCAATCGGCTACCCAGGCCGCCTTGATAGGCGACTTGGCCGAAGCAGACGCAGACGACGTGGCGGTAGTCTTGGACGAAGTACATGTAGTAGCCCCGGTCTGACGCCTCCGAAATGTCTTATGTCTAGCCATACGCTTGTAAGAAAACGGATCGATGTTGTCGTAATCTGCTGCCAGAGCAGATGAGACGAAAAGGATAAGACTAAAGAAAATGATAAGACGGTTCATGTTAGGGTTGTTGAGAAAGAGATCGTCAATGTATAATTTATGTATGACTGAGAAGATGCAGTGCATAATGGTATTCAGAGTATGATAAGCAGAACAATACTACAAAATGATGAGCGTCGGAAGAATGGAAACGGGCCGAAACGTACATTCATGATCAACGTCCAAGTCACGGTCCAATTCTCGCAGCAGGAAAGCAGTGCTGCAAAGAATGACAAACAGCTCTTAGGATGGAAAACACAGGAACATACATTCCATGTTCACTGATTGCCTGCTCCTTCGCGTCTGACCATGGCAAATGGCCCAAAAACGATTCGACGAAAACCGCCAACATTCCTACTGGACGCTGAGCCGCAGAGCGATCTATAGTAGATTTCAATTTTGAGTGTAAGCAAGGAAAAGGGATTGCTCACCCAATTAACGAAAACACGTGAGATCAACTGGCTGCGAATGAACCTGCCGACGTTGAGATACCGGACTGGGACGCCACGCTTCTCAAACATGAAGCACTAAGCCTCCATGGTGCGCCGCACACATCCTTCGATGTCCTTAAAACCCGGATGGGCTGAATGGCACTTTGGATACTTCGCCCTGCGCTTGTGGAATTATCGTGCACGTCTCAAGGACTGTTGAGGCTGTCGAATGAGCGCCCGTACGCTGACATACCAAGGACGATTTGTACTGCGTTCGTCCTCAGTCCGCTGTTAACGTGTACGGTCAAAGCGGAAATGCGCTCGCTGTACATATCACTGCATTCATTACAACAGGTGCAGGTTTCGTATTCACGGCATAAGTATTCGGAATGTCATTGGCCAATCCTACGAAATGATAAGCCTTGGTAGAATGGAAATGGACAGAAACTTACATTCATCAATATCGACAATGGACCCCAAGGAGAGGAGAGGAAAGCCCTGGAAGATGCATTAGGCCACTTTACGTTGTTCAAGGCGGCTCTTACTCTTCTTGGAACGAATTCGACGAAGGAGGAAACCTTGCTCCAATTATCGAACGTGCTGCTGGCCATAGCATTGGGCGTGGTAACGTTGCCGCTCTGATGGATGTAGTCGTCGCAATGGTATTCCCAATCGTGATGCAATGAGGGTTCTTTAAAGTCTTGCATCTGGCGGTTATGAGACGCTTGAGAAATATGATGTTCATCTCGAAAGCGCTGTCGTCATCGTAGTCCCCTGCCAGAGCAGGGAAGAGTAAGGCTGAACTTTTGAAGATATGTTGACCGACCTCTTGGCGGGATAGTGGCGAGAGAAAGCGTATGCCCAGATACTGTCGTGCCGAGGGTATATGACATAGGTTTGTACCGAGAACCATATACTCTTGTCTAGTGATAGGCAGTTCAAAATCGAAGCATCGTATATAAGCGTAACGGACACGCGGAGAGATTTAAAGTGACGTCCATGGGGCAACTGTATTGGAACGACGTGTACATGGTATGGTATAAGGAAATCAATACTACAAAATGATCAGCCTCGTAAGAATGGACACGAACAGCAACGTACATTTATCATCAACGTCTCCCTCTACTAAGTCCGATTCTCGCAGCCAGCTGCCGAGCATGAATGAGTTGAAGCCTGCGGGAACGCGCGAAGACTATGAAGAGCGAGACGACAGCAAAGAATATATTGCACGCGACGAATTCGTAAAAGTCTGCGCGTTCTTGGCCGACGATGCGGCCGCATGAGCCCCAGGCAAGGTGCTCGCCGGTAGTGGAATCGGTCGCTGTCGGCGGGGCTGCTGGGACGGTCGCGTTTGTACAGTGCATTAAGCGCCGGTTACCGAACGGTTGGCAGAATGGTTGACCGAGCTGCGTATATGTTAACATGGGCGAGATTGTGAGGTGAATAAACGCACTGCAGCAGGCGGACATGGTTCACAGAGACCAAATGGCTGGCATATGAGAGAGTCGTTGGCTGCGTGCACGAGTTGAAAAAGTCTATTGGGTCGTGAGCATCGTCCTCGACAGCGGCAGGGCGACATACAGGCATAATATCGTTATTGCTGCCAGTCGCCAACGCATCGAGGGAAAGGGCAGCGAGCACGTGGCAACTTGACTGCTTGACTCCGTCCTCCACCACCATCATGTCCCGTCGCGCCGCTGTTGTTGTTGAAGAATTCGACGACGACACAGATCTCCCACTCCCCAGCCAGCCGCTCCCCAACTTTGGCAACAGCGGGCCCTTGCTACAGGAAATCGCCGACTCTGATAATGACGACTTTGAGCCGCCCTCGCAGCGCGCGGGCCCAGCGTCGCCATCGCGCCCCTCGTCGTCGGACGTGCCCCCAGAATTGAAGGGCTCGGTGACGGACATCACGCCGTACAAGAAGTCTGTTGTGCGCTATCTAGGCAGGGCGTCTGTGGCTGATTGATGCCTTTGCAGATGGACGTGCATCTACCCCATATACATCGATGCCAAGCGCCCCTACGGCACCGGCGAGCGCCGGGTCGCCCGTCCCAAGAGCGTCTGGTGGCCACTCAGCAAGGACATTGCAGATGCCACCAACCGCCTCGGCCTCGGCACCCTACATGAAGTAAACAAATCCCACCCACGAGATTGGGAGAATCCAGGCCGCGTACGGGTGCAGTGGAAGAAGGACGGCCGCCTCATCAACCCCGCCATCCAGACCAGTATGTCTACCTTATGCTCTTCCTTATCACTGCTAAATACACCTTCCGCAGAAAAACAACTATTGGAGATGATCTGTCTCCAGATACAACGTCTAAAGCCAGAGAACGTGCCTAAAGCGCCGTACAATACCACGCCCTTGAATACCACCGAACAGCAGCAGCCGCCATCGAAATCGTCAGCGACCAAGGGCAAACAGCCAGCGACGACAAAGTCCAAATCCCCCCAGCCCACGACCAAGCGCGGGGGGCGCCGCCCTCCGATACCACCAGAGCCCCATCCCCCACTCGCTAGTCGCGTCTCCCAATACTCGCCTGCGATATCCACGGGCGTTTTGATAGAGACCGTAAAGGCCGGAATGAACGCACAGGAAGCAGCGCCACCACCCGGCGCGGCTCCTGGCACACCGGGCACGCCTACAGGTGCGCAGAAGGGAAAACGAAAGGTTGTACGTGTCAGAGGATAGTCGATGTTTGAGCATCTTGTAATGAAATTTGTTTACTCAACTCCTAATCGCGTGAACAGTCATTGTTGGATCAACCGCCTGTTCTCAGTATCTTGCGGCTTTTACTCTCGAGTTCGTACTATATCTGTCAAATGGACTTTGTTGAACAGGATCGTTGACACATTACTTGACTCATCGTCTCGTTCTCTATTCGAGCGAGCCTGGAGATACTAACAAGCCATTCTCCTTTAGATCAAGTACTAGCCGGAAGCCTCGTTGTCGCCTCTGTAGATGTACCGACGAACGTCATGAAATGCGACAAGCCACTGTTTAATCGGCCATTGTAGCTTCCTCGATCTTCATCGCAGCTCAAGCTCATGCAGGATCGTATTTCGTACGTCCTTCTCAAGACTCAAACGCCACAAAAAAAGTGTTTGCGAACCGGAGGCAGACTTCCGATACGGGGAATCGAACCCCGAGCTGCCGCGCACAAGCAGAGTTGCTCCCTGTTTATGAAAGGCGGCAATGTTAGCCGTTACACCATATCGGATGTCTCGGATTGTAGGCGGCCTTTTGGATGGTTATTAACAGGCGGGAGCGGGTCGGATACATTGCGATCATGCTAAGGGCAAGTCCAGCTTAAACTCCGGAACAGTGAAAACCCATTGTTTGAATCCTCGTTCGCCGTTGATCTGGGAATACATATCCGCCGCCTCTCTTCCACAACGCAGTGAATATGCCACGTGCCTAGGATCAAATGGCGTGAGCTCTAGTCTCTTTCTGAGGGTGATGTCGTGACTTGTCTTTTCCTTTTTTTTCCTTCCTGCTGAAATACCCTGTGACTGGGAGAGCCACTTTACGATATATAGAAACGCTACACCAAGAACTTAGTTCCGATTGATCTGAATTTGTGTGATGTCCTTGTATTGTTGGCGGTCCAACGCCACAATTGATCTCTGCCACCCCAAGAGCCTAGCGAAATGATCCTATTGAGTTGTGTCAAAATTGGTGTAATGGGCGGCGGGATGACAGACGAGGAAGGTGTACTAAGATGTTCAGGCTTGGATGAAGTTCCCGCGTGCAGGAGAAAAAGTTCCCCCGAATCAACCCCCCGAATCAGTAATGATACTGGTCAAAGAGAGTACAGACCGTTCGACGGGAACATGGATGTCACGCCATTTGGGGACATGCTCTTTGCAGCAGTCTCGATACTTCACGTACCGCATGCCTCTCCCCGGAAGCATACTGGCCAATCAAAGGAGAACGTCGCGGACAAAGCGTTGAAGAACGTGTACAATTTATTCTCCATTGAGCATATCCTCCAGGATAGGTTTAACCCACCTGGTTTGATGCAGCCATCCCAGCTATTCTCGCTTTTCGCCCCAGGTATAAATGTAGATGCATCGTCAGCTAGGATTGCCGCGTCGAAGATGCCCCTCCTCACACTGAAAGGATTCATCGATTTCACCGCCGTTGAAGTTCTCTCAGACCCCTCGAAACAATGGGGGAATCTCCAGAGGGCGTTGAAGAAGTACCGCCTGTCCCAGTTCGAAGGTTGGTTAGATCTTCCGCGGCATGTTCTCCCCGAATATCCCGACGCGAGGATGTTGCAGAGGGTGCGAAAAGTTTCGGAATTTGCAAAGGCTAGAGACGAGCAGTTTCTTGCAGCGACGATGGCGGAAATGCAGCTGCGAAAGCAGGGAAGGCAGAATGCGCTTGATTTACTGGATGATCGTCGATACTACTATTAAGTGATAAAGTGCATGTATGTAGGGATTCAACAGCTGATATGACAAACATCGAGACTATGTCGCTATACTGCTGAGTATGAGTATGAGTATGAGTTGGGGCTGACCTCCACCGTTGCATAATGGCGACGGTATTGGCTCCGCGCTAGCATGTCCCGGCTACATGCTGATGTACTGTGAAACTCCGTAGGTAGATATCAATAGCTAGTACGCATTATGATCATAAATGAAAAGGCTTCATCTCGGCGTGCATATCGTTAGTAGCTTTGAAGGCCTCAGTCGTTTATTCCGAAGAGTTTAATCAGCGCAATGCGCCATCGTTGTTGGGGTCAACCTTAACCGCAATCAGTACACGATAGGAAATCGCCATCCCTGCAAGATCGAAACGAAACAAGAGCAGCATGGTTATACAATGTAGTGATAGAGCCGAACTTGAATAATATGATAAAATGTATATAGACAGTACTGAGAAGAAAGATAGAAGTCAGAATGTATTCGGCTGAGGCTCTAAGCGGCCGCGGACCTTCCCGCAGACCACCCACCCATGTTCTGGCTGACTTTGCCCCGTAAGGGATCTAAGGCGTACCAATACTTCCTCCATACAATATTCGACGTAGTCGCCACTGCAGTACACCGAGATGTCCTTCAGCTCATCGACGAACTGGATGCCCTCGGCTTCACCCAAAGCCTCCGCCGCCAATGCCCGAACCTCAGACAACGTGAAACCGAATGCACCACGAGCTTGCTCCTCGTCTGATACATCACATCCAATGTCGCCGAAGAGAGACTCGGAGAGTTCCATGGATCTAACCCATGATGGCTCCTCTTCAATGGGCCTTCCCATGATCGCCCCACCCACGACATATCCATTTTCCAAAGCGGTCCGGAAAGGCTCAGTTATACAGTCCAGGATGACATGTTTGACGGCGATGCAATTCTGGGGTGTTGATTTCAACAGCGGAAAGTTGAAGTTGTCGATGAGGAGAATCAGCCTGTGGCCCGAAAAGGTGAGAAGTGTCTAGCGAGACCGTCAGAAGAGCGTATCATTCGAGGATACAGGAACTCACCAAAATCTCGTCGAAGGTATATTGAGACGTTAGGTCAACGTAGCCTAGGATTTCGTCTTCGTCAGACAAATCCAGTTGCTCTGCGTAGCGTCGAAGGAAACTGTGATATATCAAATTCATGTACGCGTTCGCCGAGCTGCACATGTTCTCGCTGGTATCGTAGAAGACTGCCTGTAGGTCCACGTGCATCACAAGACGGTCTCCCTGGAAATCTGGAAAGTTTAATGCACGAGGACCAAATGCATGGGCGACAGCACGCTCTTTGAGGACGTCGTGGATAAATCTGGATGCGGAAAGGAAAGTCGTCTTGCCGAAGCCGCGAGGCCGTCTGACTAGGGCCAATTGATCGTGTCTGCGACAAATAACGGGGCATAAAGCATCGACTTGAGGTATCTTGTTGACCCAAATAGTGCCTGGAGTGTCAAGAAAAGGCGGAAGTAGGCTTCCGACAGGAACTCGGCACTACAACAAATCAGCGTGGTTGGCGCAGATAGACTTTCTACCGACTTACTTGGGCAGATGCAAATGTGGATTTGTATATATGAGGGCGAACAAGGGTGGGTGGGTTGTAGTATTTCGGGTAGAAAGAAGTCCTATCCAGTAGGCTCGGGGAACGCGAACGCTGAGAGTCATCGCTTTGAGATGATTCGAAACTCTTCATGGACAGCGGCGAGACGGAGGATGTAGTGGGTAACTCAGAGAAGACGCTTCCTGCGGAAACCAAAGAGGACGATGCGGAGTCATCTAAGATTTGGCTTAGCTGAAAAATCAAGATTATGGAAGATAGAGTGTGACGAGTAGTACCAGATTCAATGAAACGGATAAATGGCGCGTCGTCACCGGTCGGGCCATGCGCTGTGACGAATATCGACATGTTTAACGGGGTCATAAGCGGTGGTGGTTGTTGGTGATAGTGGTGGTGAGAGGGAGACGCGGTTTGAAACTCCGCTGGCTTTGATCGGAATACAGAGGACTCATCACATGACGACGTTGTCCAAGTTCTACAATTAACGTGGCGCTTCGCTGGGACATAATGAGTCCTACTGCACAGCGCGCTCCACTGTGTCCCTTCGTCTCTCAAACCGCCACCATCCGCCACCCAATAGACCCCCCATGTCGAAAAGGAGTGACTTCTAGAGGGAAGCCAGAAGTTTCAAGTCATGTAGCAGAGGGCAAGACACAGATGGGTTTATTGCAGGTCTAGATTTCTCTACTGTGATACCCGTGTATGAGGATTGGACAGAGTCATAAGCAAACTTGTCGCCACTCTTTGACAGTTTTCATTCATAAAGGTTGTGCGACGCTAAACGGAAAGCGAGTCGGAATACAGACGTACGCGGCGTCACGCTCGAACTACCTGGCGTCAGCAGAGGATATGCCAAACAGCGTGGAGAAGCGTTTTGAGAAACTAGAATTCCAGTTCTTCTGGGAAGGAAAGACAGCAAGAGTAAATAGACCAACCCTGAAACTCCCACTAGACGAGGGGGGACAGAACCTAGTTGACATCAAGCTGCGAAACGATGCCATACACCTTGTCCACCTCATCAACTTCCTGGGATTGAACGGCCCGGTACCGCGCTGGGCAGTCGTAGTCCAGGACATCCTAAGGTGTAACGTACTCAGCGCGTATAAGAACATGGGTCCAAACATACTCACCAATATATTTCTCCAGACGTGGGACTCGGTCAAGAGTGACCTGCCGTCAGACGTGAAACGCATGCTAAAAGTAGCACGGGAAGTCAACTTGACGCTCGACGGCCTGGATATCACACCGGAAGTAAAAAGATCACTGCCAATATGGCTTCACCAAGGGTGGGCGCCAGACAATAACAGGAGAACGAACGATGAGAAGGCGAGATGTCTCCAGGCGGCCCATAAAGTCTTAACGACAGGGGACGCACAAGACGTAGCTGAGGGGAGAGACGAACGTCTGGTAGGGTGTGAGGATACAGCGGCATGCCAGCGCAGAGCACAGCAACTCCTCGATGCGCTGGACCCCAAATGGGACCCAAGGACACCGAGTGCACCGAACGACCGCCCCGCTAACGCGGACGAAGCAGAAAATGAATTCCCACGACACGTGACGCCGGTTAGTGATGTCGCGGATCTCTTCAGAGTTTTTGCAAAGGGAAAGGATCTGAGAGGGGCTGAGGCTCATGTTGTCAAAGACGTTGCGGAGGCGGAACCCCCTGTGCACAAGAACGCCTGCATAGCGCTGGAACGGAACAAGTTGAGTGATGACGGGGTGGGAGTGTGGTTCAAGACGGATGACCCACGGAACACCCCGCTAATCCCCCCAAGGGATATGAATGATGAAACGACACTAACGGCCCTGGGGATTCAAAGGATCCTTGAGTGTACGCCTGAGTCGGCCGTTCTGACAATAACGGTGAACTCGAAAACGGCAATCAAGAACATGACGGCGCTCCTAAGCAAAAACGAAGATGCAGGATGGCCAAAGACGCGCCCCGAGCATAAGAAACTGATGCAAGGTGTGGAACCACGCCTGCGGGAGAGGAAAGCGGAGACACACTTCAAGTTGGAAATGGGACAGAGACACCCTGGAATGAAAGGAGCACGATCCCTCGCTATAACAGCAGCAGACCAGAGCTCAGCTGGACAACCGACGGACTGCCGGACATAGAGAAGTCAAACGCGATGTTGACGGGTATGAAGCTAAGAGGATTAACGCAACGCAAAGCGTATATCGAGCTGAAGAAACGCCTGGCAGTCAAAAGGAGGAAAGCGACGGAAGCCAACATAGACCGAATCAAATACGCGCTTCGAGACCTGAACGGAGCAGCACCATCAATGAAAAAGATATGGAGATCGACGAGGGGGAAGAACACAAGTAAGAAGAGCCAAATGTTCCGATGGAGATGTATACATGAAGCGCATGCCACGGGAGAATTTTTCATGAGGATGGAGAACATGAGCCACCGGGCGATTTGTGAAGTATGTGGAGCGATGGAGTCCATGGAGCACATACTTCTGGAGTGTAATGCTGGAACGCACGAAGTGGTTTGGGACATCGCCAAGGAGCTATGGGAACAAGCAGGAGAAGAGTGGCCGGAACTAACATACGGCCTCATCCTGGGGTGTGGCGCCGCGCAGCCCAGTAGTAAAGACAAGTCTAAGGCGGTGCGGGATGGACACAATCGACTATACCAAAGACTGATCTCCGAAGGTTCGTTCCTACTGTGGAAGCTGAGGAACAACAGGAGGATTGAACATGATGGTGAGGAAGACTACGATCGACCAAGATCGGAAGTAAAGAATAAATACCTGGCGGCGCTCAGAGCGTCAGCGAAAGCAGATTTCGCTATGACGAACAAAGCGAGGTACGGCAAACAAGCCATCGGATTGGACATCGTCATGAACACATGGAGAGAGTTAGCTACATCGAGTTCCGAACAGGAGGATAGGTCGTCACGCGCTCGTGCTGAGCAAGTCGGGGTTTTAGTGGGTAGTGGGCTGACAAAAGCTTTAGATCGTTTGATCCAAGGTGTCAGCCCGAGTCCCACACTACGTAACAGTGTGCGTTAACGCATTTTGACCGACGCGACCTATCATTCCCCTCATGCAGTTCGAAGTCCGGTGATATCGGAACCAGAACTAAACGGCGCCTGCGGCGCCGTAAGCGTGCATCCAAAAATAAAAAAATAAAAAAAAATAAAGGTTGTGGGACGAACGTCGAAAACGAGAGTGGCAAGTGCCAGTCGCTGGAGAGCATTAAGACGGAGCAAGTAAACAAATACAATGATGGGACAGAAGCAAATAGATATACTCGGATATACATATATATTGAATAGCAGATGCGCGACAGATAATGCAAGATGATATATGATCAAGCTGCCTGGCCTGGCATCGACAGCTGAGATCGGAAAATCTCCTTGCGCGATACCGCACAGAATCGGATATTCCCGCGAACCTTCCAGCCATACTGAAATTGACTCTGGCCTATACGAGGTTTGAGGCGTTCCAGAACATCATCCATAGAATACTCGATGTAGTCGCCACGACGATACGCCGCCGGACATTGCTTCAATTCGTCGACGAACTTGATGCCCTCAACCTCGCCCAAGGCCTCCGCCGCCAACGCTTGCACCTCAGGCAGCGTGAAACCAAAGGCACCTCTAACTCGGTCATCGTCGGTGCGGAAAGGCTGGCTGATACAGTCCAAGACGACATGACTGATAGCGATGTAATTCTCGGGGGTAGACTTCAATAGCGGCCAGTTGAAGTTGTCGATGAGGAGAATCAGTTTGTGGCCCGAATACGTGAGGAGTGTCTAAAGACATGGTTAGAAGAGAGCGCCACTGGAGCATATAAGCGCTGACCAAGATCTCGTCGAAGGTATCTTTAGATGTGGGATGAACATAGCTCAAAATTTCATCTTCGTCAAACAAGTCCAGTTGCTCGGCGTATTGGCGAAGGAAGCTACGATATATCGAGTTTAAGTACGCGTTCGCCGAGCTGCACATGTTCTCGCTGGTATCATAAAAGACCCCCTGGAGGTCGACAGGCAGCACCAGTCGGTCGCCCCGAAAGTATGAAAAGCTTGATGGGCGAGGACCAAATGCATGCGCGACGGCACGCTCATTGAGAACGTCGTGAATGAACTCGGATGTGGAAAGGAAAGTCGTCTTCCCAAAGCCGGAAGGCCGTCTCAATAGGGCAAGTTGATCTTGTCTGCGAGAAATTACAGGACATAACGCATCAACCACAGGTATTTTGTTGACCCATATAGTCCCCGGAGCGTCAAGAAACGGCTGGAGGATACTTCCCGTCGGCACTCGGCACTACGCAGAATCAGTGTGGTCGGCGCGGATAGGCTATCGGAGGGCTTACTTGGGCAGGTGCAAACGTGCATTTGTATATATGAGGGCGAACAAGACTGGGCGGGTTATAGTATTTTGGATAGAAGGAAGCCCCGTCTGGACTTGGGAAGCGCGAACGCTGGGATTCAGCGCTCTGAGGAGATCCGAAAATCTTCATGTCGGGACTCGGTGCTGAGGTTGTGGTGGGTACATGAGAGAAAAGGCTCGTTTGGCAATCTGATGACCACGACGACACTGCAGAGTCCGCTAAAGGTTGGCTTACAGTTAGTCAGGTAATATAGATCGCCTTTAACGCATACCAGATTCGACTGAACGGAGGAATTGCGCGTCATCGCCGGTCGGGCCATGCGCTGTCACAAATACCGACATGCTGAGCTGGATGATAAGCAGTAGTGGTTGTTGGTGGTGATAGTAGTGGTAAGAGGGGGACACAGTCTGACTGTTTGGCAATGAACAAAGGTCAGATCACATGCCCAATTTGTCTACCCTTGACTCGGCGTCTTGCTTTGTTCCGCGCTCACTAACCTAATGAATCAAAGGTAACGCATCAAACAAACAAAAGGTCGAAATTACATCTAATACTCACCGTGCCGAGACCGGAACCGCGCCTACAAACGATGCAGATCTACTGGAGAAGTTTGACTCCTCTCGTGCGCGGCCTTGATTGAATAAGTCTTACTTTCCGGTTCTTCTTCATCGGGAGTGCAGTAAATTGGAAGAAGTTTGCGTCTCCCCGTTTGTTCGTTACTCGGAGTCGCCGAATACACGCACGCACAGGACGGGTTCCTGGTCCTCCGGCGCTTGCGCTATAGATATGAATGACAAAACGTTGATGGGATTCATCGTAAAGCAGGGTTTCTGGAGAAGACGATACACGACTGTTTTTTCCCCGTACGAGATCTGAGGCGTATCAAAACCGTACACACTCATCGTCCGTAATCCGCCCGGCCGTCAAAGCGCGGCGCAGTCCATCTCCCGCCGGGGCCATTCCTTCCATGGATAGTTAGCTCAAGAGGCCTGTCGTGTGGAAACTCAGCCTTTTCTAGATACCGCCTACATCCCAGTCTCTCCGTGCTCGTCAAAAACTTGAGCGTGCGATCATCAACAATGGGCGCGACAAGCAGAACCGGATGTTCCCCGTCCATCGTCATCTGCCGGACCTTGGCGCAAAATAACGGCCACGGAGTCTCGTCGGCCCAATCGTTCCAATTCTTGCTGCATCCCTCAACCCAGTCCACTGTGACGTGAGAATCGTCCGGTATTTCAGGGAGATACTTTGGTTGATACTCATCCCGCGACGGGAGCGTCGAGTACTGATAATCAAATACCAGCACGACGTCCTGAGTGTCTTCGTTATCTAGTAGCTGGGCGACGGTGCCATAGTGCTCTCGAAGGTCTCGTACGGCCATCCATAGCCAGAACTCTTCATCAAGATGCGGGATTTTGAAGGTATAAAGTCATCCACATCCTGATGATTGATAGTCAGTATTTGGAGGATGAACGAAAAGAGGGGTCAACGAACTACGGGTCTCAACAACCTCGTGACAGTACGTCCGATGTCTGGTTCGCCAGTCACGCTTTTGGCAACTCGAAGAGCAATATGCAGTATGCATACACGCCGAACAGCACCTGAGATTTGATGAAGACTCGGAGACAGATTCGATTCGGGGACACTAAACAAGTCACCATTAGTGTCTGGGGGAGGACTGCAAGAGATCTACGAACCTGCTCATTTGCACATTCCGTAAATGCCGCCTGACAGAATTGTTTGTATAACTGCCATTGCTTGGATGCGCTGGATCCAAGCTGGATCCACTGCTGAAAGAACGAGGGCTGAGGCGAAAATATCAACGATTCGCTGGCTTCGGTACGAAGGCGTTCACGACCAGCGCGGAAAAGCTTTAGAACCGACGGATAGAAGACGTGAGGCATTTGCCGCTCAAAGATCATTTTAAAAAATATCGCGTGGTGCATCGTAGTAATCGTTATACTCAAAGTCGTCCCAATGCAATTCCCGCAGACGCTTACTCGCAATGAGCATTGTTTCCTGGAGACGATGATGCATGGCGGTTTTAATAGGCGGATAGCCGCCGCGCAACAGTAAGTAGATCAGGTCAAGCGTCGAGGTGATGACGACAGGTAAAGTCTCCGCGATTGGACGATTACTTGTCAGTTTCGCTCTGCGGGCCGACAGTCGAGCAAGTAGTTTGAGGAGCAAGGGGAAAAGCTCGCTCTCCCCGTAAACCACGCTAGACTTTGGAATACTCGTTGCGAATTTGACTACTGCAAAGAACTGCACGGTATACCACAGATCAAGGCTGTGCCGAGCCAAGATCTGCGCGAGAGAATATGACAATACGTACGCGACATGGGTTCGTGGATGGTCTCGAAATTCGAGATACGTAGGCTGAGATTTTGTACTGGTCGAATCCGAATTGGTGGCCAGAACATCGATAAATGGGCGAAAGGAGATATCAATGTGTGCCAACGACGAAAATATCATCAGGCGAGTAATTGAACGAATGAAAGATGCGTTCGCTTCAGCCTCCTGACTGGAGAAAATGGTGGAACGAGCTCCCACTGCTAGTAGCGCTGCAACGAGCTCGGAGATAATTGGCGCGATGACCGGGACTTCTTCAGTGTGAGTGTTATTTCGATCACATATAAAGTTGATCATGTTCGTCACTCGAGTCCTTAGAAGAGGGAAGTGAGCGGTGATCGTTTCGATCGCGAAGGATCGTGAGGTTGTTGATTTGGACATTTTAACCCCCAGGGATATGATCTCGAAACAGGGCAGGTAGATGGCATCAGGTGAGAACTCTCCGTCGCCTGACGGGAGTCCGAGCAGATTCCACACTACTGCGGCTGTCAGGCGAAAGGGAACTTTTTCGGAGCGCACAAGAAGAACAAGAGCTGCGCCAGCGTCTGAGGAAGGATTTTGATAGATTGTAGCAGCTAAAGCCTACGCCAAGAGACGATATCAACGGCCATAGGCAAATTTGTGCTATTCAGCTTACCTTGAAGCGACCAATGGAAGTCATATTACCGATGGTTAGTCCTCTTTCCACTGACCAATGTGGTGTCAAGTCAAGGGGTTGGGGCACAGCCACCAAATTGCCTCCGGATAAGATAACAAGTCCCGATCATACATAACATACCATCCTGCCACCATGTCACTCCGCTCTGTCTCCCGTATTTCTCATAGAATAATACACACCACATCCGCTAGACTATCCGACTTTCATTTTGACACGCACCATTTCGTGCAGCGGCTCGAGCGCGAAGGCCTGAACCGCGCGCAGGCCGAAGGCATCATGACTGCGCTCGCAGATGTCATCGACGAGTCCATCCGGAACATGGCGTCGAACATGGTCACCAAGGCGGACCAGGAGAAGCAGCATTATACACAACAAGTCGATTTCGCACAGCTCAAGTCTGAACTGCTCCTCGTGTCGAAGAATGACTTGGCATCGCTCAAGGGCGCGCACGATGCGCTGCAGACGGAAGTGGAGCGGCTGAAGGCGCGCTTGAGGGAAGAGGTTACGCGGACGCAGGCTGGGGTCCGGTTGGATTTGAACTTGGAGCGGGGGCGGATGAGGGAGGAGGGTAAGAAACAGGAGTTGAAGGTTCGCGAGGTGGATACGCGGATTGAACAGGAGATCGCCGCGCTGAGGACGGGCATTCAAATGAGCAAGGCTACGACGTTGCAGTACCTTGTAGGATTTGTTACAGGTGGTGCTGCACTGTTGATGGCGTATGTACGCTTCAGGTCATAGGAGATGCAAATGCACGATCGTACTGATATTCTCAAACCAAGTTCCTGACTACACTCGAACTTTGACGACGACAACTGCGCACTGCGTCGTTTTCGTATCATTAACAGCGACTTCGAGGCGTTCGGAGCTCGGAGTGGCTATCATTCCTTCAGTGATAGATCAGCATGGACGAGACTCGCAGCGGCGATGTTGCCTGCAATCCCTATTCCACTTGGCTTTGCGACTATGAAATTCTTCAAAGGAATATGGGCGGAGATGGATGATTGGGAGAACTCCAGTATCAAACACCTTTGCGACTTTGGACTGATATGCTGGGAGCGCTGAAATATGTGGTCATCACGGTACGACACCAAACAACGTACTGCCACACGGGGTGTTTTGCCATGTAGCGGAAGCAAACAAAGGATGAAAGCGGATTTTCGCTCGCAATAAATCGCGCCGAAGCATATTTGGCAGATATATCGATACAAATGTAAATGGTGTTACAACATGATGCCTGTAGGTAGAGTAGAAAGATGTAAATATATATACACGTAAATTTTATATACACAAGTGAAGAAATGAATATGGACACCCCATTATTTCGGGAGCCTCCCAGTAGGCGACAGGATGTATTCAGACGGGAAACGTCTCCTTGACTGCCTAGACAAAACACAGAGGCCGGCGACCACGATGACCAAGAGAACCACGATCATCCCTCGAGGCTTTCCAACGTTATCCGTTCCAACATACTGGCATTCATAGCGATGGTCGTTGACCGTGCCTGCCTGAACGTCTCCGGCGTATTCATCGCCTTGGCCCTCCGCCTCCTTCCACAACGCGAAGATGCTGTATTCGCCCCATTTGCCGGCCTTGTTCCACCCCACGTAGAAGAAGTCTTCCAGTTTCTTCGGGGGGTCCTTCTTCAGGTCTCGGGTCTCGACCGGCCGTTTCTTGGGATAGTTCTTCTTGAACGGTGTGTTCTTGAAGACGTGTTCTGGGAGGACGTTTCGACAGTACTCGGAAAAGGCACTGATCATCGCCGTGTGCTCGGGCTTCAGCTTGTGAAAGTCTACTTTGTGGTTCGTGCGAGGAAACTCGAACCCAAGCGTGCCTTCTATGATATTGCAGATGGGAATGTTTTTGTCCTCGGTGACGACGGTGAGATTCTTCTCGGTGAAGAGAATGTCGATCCGACGACCGAATTCCGTCTCGGTCTCCAAGGTCGCCAGGGCAGTGCTGCCTGCACCGACGGCCAAACTCATCTGGCACAAGTTCAACGACAGGCACTGGAGTTGGCCTTCGTTGAAGTAATAGTTTGATACGGCGGTCCGAGTAGCTTTCAGGTACCAGGCAAGAGCCTTGTACCACCATTCAGCGGTGCCGTCGAATGGCTCGAGAACACTGAGGCCGGTCATTTTGACAGTGTTGACAATTTTTTTGAGGAACTGAGACGCTCATGAGTTCGTGGTACAGGTATGTAACGAAGCTTACTCACAGCGGTCTTCATCGCCTCGCACGGGAATATATATCTCTCCGATACGTCAAGATCCTTCGAGTAGGGTTTGCCGTTACCGGTGAGTATACCCTCATCATAACAGAGGGCATAGAAAGGTTGCGGCGTCTCTGGGCGTTGAACCAGTTTGTAGCCGTGTTTCAGAGCCTCATCGGGGGGAAGGTCGCCGTAAGCGTGGCGGAAAGCATGGGGATCAGAGACCGGCACGCCGATTTGAACTCCTTGAACAGCGAGTTCTGTCAACGATGGTTCCCATTGCATTGTTCTTCGAGCGTAAACAGCCCTAACGGCGGGTTGGGCAACTGGATCAATGAGAACATTGACATCTTCATTGCACACCTTTCGAATGTAATGTATGGAGGGGGTAATAGCGTGGCGGGGGCCAAATAATTGAAGCATTTTATGTGCGTACTCCTGAGGTATTTGGTACCCCAACTTTGGCCCACAAAAATACCTCGGAAGATGTGCCAAAGCTGCCTGCAAGGAAAATTTCCCCCGCGCGTCCAGTTCTCCACGAAGAGCAGCTACGCAAGCCTGAAATTGCACACGGCCGTACCCAGCAACTCCAAACCCGGCTACTGTTTTTGTGGCATCTGTTGGCGAAAAGCGGCTGAGGCGAGTGGCAAGGGCAGGCGATGCGCCAAAGAAGTAGATCCGGGCGCCGAACGACTCTTTAAAGGCGTAAATCGCGTCGTAGAAGTGGGTCTCAAGGAGATTAATGATTTCATCGACGGAGGGATATGAAGGGGTTGATGGCGAGGATGTGAGGGACATGATTTCCGCATAGCGAGTGATGGAATCATAGTCCTCTATAAACATGGACATTGTTGAATCTTCGGCTGTTTCGGAATGGCGCTTGAAGTGGTCCTGTTCGAGTTCAACTCAATGACGATACGCTGTTTTTAGATATAGAACTCACAAAGAATAATTTCAAGGCATCGCGACCACTCTTCTTCCCAAATAAAGCATCGGCGGACGCAATAGATAAATCGTTACCATATTTTGTTATAGCGATATCGAGCCCGTCATCAATGATGCCCGTCAAGTGCTTAAGGATCGTTTCCAGCGTTTGGAAACCTCGTGGAAGGGAAAACGTGAATGACAGGATGTAATCCTGAGAGTGTTCCGAGGGGTTTTCGAGCGCCCACGGTCCTATTTTGAGCTGCCCAAAAGTTTCGACAAAGTCGTCTTTATGATGCCTATCGCGGTAGTACTTGAGCATCGACGAGTAACTTTTGGAGCTCGACCGCGAGAGTTCACTTGTGTAAAATCCGTTCACATCTCCCTCCAATAGTTGGATAGTTATAGAGAAATCGGCGAATAAGACTCCGTCGGTTCGAATGTGCTTCATGAAGTCACTGGGCGGTTCACGCTAAAGAAACTTGAGTGTGAGTTTCTTACCGTTGAAATCAATGTCACAAACGTACAGGAGAAAGAGCAACAGCAGGATTGCCACATTTGAATACCGGAAAGGCTTTGTAAGTCTTTTGATCGCTATCCGAGAGTTGTTCAACCTCGATCTGGGTAACGACCACCTTCCTTGACTTTTTCGGCGGCCGAACGTTATCGACATGAAGATGAGGACGTGGCGGTGCTAGACCTGTCTGTGGAGAGGGAGATGGCTGCGAGTCGACACGGATTCGCTTCTTTGTCAAGTGCTTTGGATACACGACGAAGTGAATGTTCTGGGGGTTAAACTTGCGATAGACATGCCTAGGAATAGCATTTGTTACGCGTCGGCCAGAAAGATGCGGCTCCCTCCCAGTGTCCTCGTCTAGAGCAAAGCTTTGGGGAAGGTCTACCTGGTAGACCTCGGCTCCCTCCCAAAAACAAGTGACCGCACAATCGCGGTCGTGGATGCTCTGAATACAGTGCAGAAGAAAGGCTTCGACCATGTCGAGCTCGCCGAGTTCCCCTTCAACGGTGAAGTTGAGCATACTAGCTTTGAGACCATCAACAGCATTGTGACCGCTGAGGAGAAAGCGGATGAGGGTTTCTACTGGTGCTTTCTTTTTCGACATGGGGGTAGGTTGCGTGAGGGATGGTGGTGGTGATGGTGTGAGAGATGATCGGACAATCGGAGCGTGCTTTGTAGTAGGCTATAGCCATTGTTCAAGCAAAGCGTCACGTTAACTTGGACAACGACGTCACGTGGCGGGTCGTTTGTTGTTGTTTCGATCGCAGCCAGCGGAGTTTCAAACCACGTCTCCCTCTCACCACCACTATCACCAACAACCACCACCGCAACCACCACCGCTTATTACCCCGTTAAACATGTCGATATTCGTCACAGCGCATGGACCGACCGGGAACGACGCGCCATTTGTCCGTTTCGTTGAATCTGGTACCCACCAAACTATATACTTATTTCCCAGCTAATCCAACCCATAGATGACTCCGTATCGTCGTCGTCGGAGGGTTCCGCAGCAAGCCTTTTCTCTGATTTACCCACTACATCGTCCGTCTCGCCGCCGTCGAGCCCCGACATGAAGCGTTTTGCATCACCTCAGAGCGGTGACTCCCAGCGTTCGCGTTCCCCGAGCCCAGATAGGAGTTCTTTCTACCCAAAGTACTACAACCCACCCACCCTTGTCCGCCCTCATATATATAAATCCACATTTGCATCTGCCCAAGTAAGTCGGTAGAAAGTCTATCTGCGCCAACCACGCTGATTTGTTGTAGTGCCGAGTTCCTGTCGGAAGCCTACTTCAGCCTTTTCTTGACACTCCAGGCACTATTTGGGTCAACAAGATACCTCAAGTCGATGCTTTATGCCCCGTTATTTGTCGCAGACACGATCAATTGGCCCTAGTCAGACGGCCTCGCGGCTTCGGCAAGACGACTTTCCTTTCCGCATCCAGATTTATCCACGACGTCCTCAAAGAGCGTGCTGTCGCCCATGCATTTGGTCCTCGTGCATTAAACTTTCCAGATTTCCAGGGAGACCGTCTTGTGATGCACGTGGACCTACAGGCAGTCTTCTACGATACCAGCGAGACTATGCGCAGCTCGGCGAACGCGTACATGAATTTGATATATCACAGTTTCCTTCGACGCTACGCAGAGCAACTGGATTTGTCTGACGAAGACGAAATCCCAAGTTACGTTTACCCAACGTCTAAACTTACGTTTGACGAGATTTTGGTGAGTTCCTGTATCCCCAAATGATACGCTCTTCTGACGGTCTCGCTAGACACTTCTCACCTTTTCGGGCCACAGGCTGATTCTCCTCATCGACAACTTCAACTTTCCGCTGTTGAAATCAACACCGGATAACTGCATCGCCGTCAGTCGTGTCATCCTGGACTGTATAACTGAGCCTTTCCGGACCGCTTTGGAAAGTGGATATGTCGTGGGTGGGGCGATCATGGGAAGGCCCATTGAAGAGGAGCCATCATGGGTTAGATCCATGGAACTCTCCGAGTCTCTCTTCGGCGACATTGGATGTGATGTATCAGACGAGGAGCAAGCTCGTGGTGCATTTGGTTTCACGTTGTCTGAGGTTCGCGCATTGGCGGCGGAGGCTTTGGGTGAAGCCGAGGGCATCCAGTTCGTCGATGAGCTGAAGGACATCTCGGTGTACTGCAGTGGCGACTACGTCGAATATTGTATGGAGGAAGTATTGGTACGCCTTAGATCCCTTACGGGGCAAAGTCAGCCAGAACATGAACATGGGTGGGTGGTCTGCGGGAAGGTCCGCGGCCGCTTAGAGCCTCAGCCGAAAACATTCTGACTTCTATCTTTCTTCTCAGTACTGTCTATATACATTTTATCATATTATTCAAGTTCGGCTCTATCACTACAATGTATAACCATGCTGCTCTTGTTTCGTTTCGATCTTGCAGGGATGGCGATTTCCTATCGTGTACTGATTGCGGTTAAGGTTGACCCCAACAACGATGGCGCATTGCGCTGATTAAACTCTTCGGAATAAACGACTGAGGCCTTCAAAGCTACTAACGATATACACGCCGAGATGAAGCCTTTTCATTTATGATCATAATGCGTACTAGCTATTGATGTCTACCTACGGAGGTTCACAGTACATCAGCATGTAGCCGGGACATGCTAGCGCGGAGCCAATACCGTCGCCATTATGCAACGGTGGAGGTCAGCCCCAACTCATACTCATACTCATACTCAGCAGTATAGCGACATAGTCTCGATGTTTGTCATATCAGCTGTTGAATCCCTACATACATGCACTTTATCACTTAATAGTAGTATCGACGATCATCCAGTAAATCAAGCGCATTCTGCCTTCCCTGCTTTCGCAGCTGCATTTCCGCCATCGTCGCTGCCAGAAGCTGCTCGTCTCTAGCCTTTGCAAATTCCGAAACTTTTCGCACCCTCTGCAACATCCTCGCGTCGGGATATTCGGGGAGAACATGCCGCGGAAGATCTAACCAACCTTCGAACTGGGACAGGCGTACTTCTTCAACGCCCTCTGGAGATTCCCCCATTCTTTCGAGGGGTCTGAGAGAACTTCAACGGCTGTGATATCGATGAAGCCTTTGAGTGTGAGGAGGGGCATCTTTGACGCCGCCCTGATCCCGGCTGATGATGCATCTACATTTATACCTGGGGCGAAAAGCGAGAATAGCTGGGATGTCATTGACGGCTGCGTCGACCCAGGTGGGTTAAACCTATCCTGGAGGATATGCTCAATGGAGAACAAATCGTACACGTTCTTCAACGCTTTGTCCGCGACGTTCTCCTTTGATTGGCCGTAGACAGGGTCTTGGATTAGGTTCGCTTTCCCTGGAGAGCGCGTCAGTTTGTCTTTGGCGGAGGTTAGCAGTGGTAATAGCTCACAAGCGTTATCGTGTAGCTGATATCCTTGGTCATCCAAGAAACGGGAATACGCTTCCGGGGAGAGGTATCCGGTATGTGAAGTATCGAGGTGATTAACACTGCTGCGAAGAGCATTTCACCAAATGGGTGACATCCATGTTCCCGTCGAACAAGGCACTCCATTGTTGAGAAGTTCGACGCGGTGTTGTAGATGGCGCCGGTCTGGGTGGATTTGTGGATAAAGTAGGAGAGGCAGAAGCTCGTCGACTGCGTTGATCACTTGCAGTGCTGGCGCGTCTTGGAGGTAATGGCGGCGGAGATGCAAGAGAGCGGCGACTCGGAAGTGGAGGTGGGGAGCACGCGCCGGCTCGCGATTCCGGAATGGCGAAAACGAGCGACAAATCGCCCGCGACAACAGGAGATACACCTTTTCCGCCACTGACAAAATAGATCTGAGTCCGATGAGACAAAAGGTGTTCCCCAGTGAACTTGCCCCCCAGAGCGCAATTGGCACAGAGGTCGTAGTTTGGACAGGTTAGACACTGTAGACGGGGTTTCTCGGATGCGATTACTTACGTACAGGAATCGCACTGGACGATATCAGGCATCATGGTGATGGGGGAGAAGGAAGCGTTGTAGACGCGTTATCTGACTAGGGCGCAGAATGGAGAGTACAATGTCATGCGTCGATGTCACCCATTCTACGTCGAGGTACAACAGATGAATGGTCATGGTGGTCAGGTTTGAGAGTGCCACAGGAAATTATGGCCTCGGCAAGGGCCTCCGTGTTGGCAGTTTGGATGTAAACAGATTTTGAAGCGGAAGATTTCGGGAACGTGAAACTTTCTGTAGGCTGTTATCGTCAGTATAAATCCATGACAATGAATAGGAATGAAGGTACTAGAGCATCGAGAGAACTTGCTAGGAAATACAACGTGGAGTATCGAACTGCAACGACGGTATGTCATCATGATGTAGGCTAAGGATATGTTTGCATGGAACAGCTGCCGCTTATAATTCAGTTAGAATGGAGTTTTAGATTTATCGCAGCCGTACAGTTACCAGTTGATTTTGTACTTGAAGAGAGTTCCAGTCAACAGCAAGTCAAAAGAAGTTAATACTAATAGAACGCCTAGGACGCCACGTGAGCGGAGTTTGAACATTCCGTGGCTTTGCTTAAAGTTACCGTTACGCCGCCATGCCATTGGGTAGCATTGGGTTCATACCTTTCCTCAAAAACGAATTCTTGGACCAATGAGATTGAGTCCCACTACTAGGGTCTACGCTGACACGCGGTATCTGGCTTGTACGATTGCGTTATTTGCTACAAGTATACTACTCATTTCATGAAATTCTAGCCAAGGTTTGAGAACAAAATGCTATCCAGCGATAACGGTCCTGTACTGCGATTTCCTCGGTTTCTGCTTACCCACGCCCCCATATGTGTCCACTATCGGCTGTGTCCTTGCCGCTTGCGGAAGTAAAGTTGCCTGGTCGCGCCATAGTCACCTTCGACAGCGCAATTGATGGTGCTAATACGCCCAGTTCTTCTTCCTTACTCCAGCTGGTCATAAGATGTAACTCGGGCGACATATGATGTGCTCTGGGGTGTGCATTCAACCACCGGTCAAGGCTTAAAAAAGAACAGTTCCTCGTATCTCGTATCGCCCGAACCATGGCGTCGCTTTCTCGGACACAGTCTTCTTCGTCAATAATCAAGGTTCCTATCGATGATGACCTAGTGGAAGAGCAGAAGGAGGAGTCGGTCCGCTTCACGGACGTCTTCAAGCGAGGAAGGCGTCCGGTTGCAGATCTGGACTCCACTGCTACGAAACGCTCGGTTTACGACGACCCTAACCTCGCGCCGCACTACTGGCCGAAGAAGGAGTACGAGAATATCCATCGCTTCGATCCCACTGTACGGTGGACGGTGCGAGAGGAAAAGGTGCGTTCTATTATCGTTATTCGATGCTACTGTTCGAACGTGAATTCCGATAGGCCCTCGTTCGCAAGATTGACTGGAAAGTTATGCTCTGGGCCGCCATTAGCTTCTCCGCCCTCAACTTAGACCGCGGCAATCTGACCAGGCGAACACGGATAACTTTCTTCCCGACTTGGGACTGACCACTGACGGTGAGTCGCGTCTTGTTCAACGCCGAGTCTAACGGTCAGACTGAGCTTGCGATGTGCAGACTACAACTGGGCAAACTCTATCTTTCGCCTTGCCTTCCTGTCCGCCGAACTTCCTTCTCAGTTGGTTTCAAAACGAGTAAGCCTCGTCCCATTGTTCAATTCTTCCGGCTAATGGCACACTGAATTTAGTTAGGACCTGACCGCTGGATTCCAATGCAGATGGTTATGTGGTCTATCGTTACGTTAGCTCAGTTTTGGTTGAACGGAAGAACAACATTCTTCCTCTGTCGAGCATTGCTTGGGTGCGTCCATCTTCTTCTCTAAACACTCGCACACGCAACTTACGTGCATCGCTCTAGATTCATCCAAGGAGGGTACGCTCAAACGCTCCGTGTTCACGTTCAGTACTGACGATGTTATAGCTTCATTCCAGACCTCATTTTATATCTGTCTTGTGAGTCTTTTCAATCTTCGATACAGTCCACTTCCTAACGATTCCACACATAGACTTTTACACGAAGAAGGAGCTTCCCTTCCGCTTGGCTCTTTTCTGGATGTCTTCAAACCTATGCAGCATCCTTGCTAGTTTCATTGCTTTCGGAGTTCTGCACATGCGTGGCGTTCAAGGCAAAGCCGGATGGAGGTGTGTTTGTTATAGCTCTGTGATTTCGGTTCAAGCCAACGTTGACTCTCGTGCAGATGGCTTTTCCTTGTCGAGTACGCGAACATATCCAGACCCACAATTGCAATGCTCAAATTTATTACAGGGGCCTGATAACACTCTGTGTTGGACTCGCAACGTTCTTCAGAATGCCGGCCTCACCAACCCAATCGAAGACGTGGTTCAGACCAAAGGGTTGGTTTACTGATCGGGAAGAGACGATCGCGGTTACACGAATCTTACGCGACGATCCAACAAAGGTACATTCGCTTCATAGTCTTTTCTTCTTATGAACGCGCTTACGGGTCCTAGGGCGACATGCACAACCGCGAGGGTCTGTCTCTAAAGCGAATCTGGGTTGCGATCTGTGATTACGACTTGTGGCCATTATATTTCATGTACGATCGTCGTCTAACTACTACTGCTCCTTCTGATAGCCAACAGCGGTCTTATGTTTGGTATCCCTACGAACCCGCCGACGACCTATCTGACCTTGTCGCTTCGTAACATCGGGTGCGCACCATCTGGCGTTCTATCATTCTCGTTCTAACGTGTCACAGTTTCAACACCTTTCAAACGAACTTGCTCGCCATTCCATATCAGGTCCTTAGCATGATAACGATGTTCGGTATCACTATGGTTTCGGAACTCGTGAACGACCGCTCCATTGTGTCTATGGCAGAGGACTTCTGGGTTCTTCCATTCTTAGTCGCCATATACTGTCTGCCCTCGAATCCCAATCAATGGGTGTACTTTGTAAGCTCAGCCGGTCCGCCCTCTTGTTGCTGGGTTCTTACACGCGATTAGGGTCTGAGCACAGGTCTTCTTTCGTTTCCCTATACGCATCCGATCCAGGCGAGTACTCCCCAGAGACGTTGTTCAAACCCTTCCTAAATATGATGCAGGTCGCATGGTGCTCTCGTAACTCCGGCGCCGTTGCCAGTAGGACGGTTAACGCGTCGCTTTATAACATGTTCGTGCCACTGCTATAAGCTTATCGGCCCCATGCTGACGATTTCCCCAGGTTCGTACAGGCTTCTAGTATTATTGGTTTCCAGATTTACCGCGCCGATGATGCTCCTGAATGTACGTGCAACCGTTCTCTCCTGTGCATTAGTTGACCTTTCATAGACCGACGGGGAAATCGTATCTTGATCGCCATCACATGCTTCAACGTGGTGATCATGTATCCTGCGACGAAGGCGTACTATGTGTGGCGCAACAAGCAACGTGACAAGATCTGGAATGCAATGAACGTGGAAGTAAGCTTCTCCGTTTTTCGTTGATCTTCGTTTTACCGATGACTTTCTTGCAGGAGAAGAAGAACTATCTGCAAACGACGACTGATGTTGGAAACAGGCGTCTGGACTTTAGATTCGCACATTAAATTGCGAATGCACGTGGGATGAATTGTATATGTGATGTGGATCAATGATTGATTGACATGTATTGGCCCAAGCGAATGAGTTGTTTGGAAACAAAGAAGGTCGGTCACCTGATCGAGATTTCTCATATATAGGTCCTCGTCCACATCAGACAACATCACCTTGAACTACCATCCCGCTTTTCGACATGAACTCTGAACAAGACGCTTCGATGTCTAACCAAAACGAAGGTAAGTAATAACGACTGACATATGTATTCGGAAACCGAACTGATTGGCCTCACAGAATTACCCGCTTCAGCGCCAACGACAACTGGGCTATACTTCAAGAAGATCTTCCACAATAATGTCTTTGAATGTGCCAGCATCGCCGCCTGGGCGAAAGCAATGTCCGGACTCACAGACTCCCAGATAGAGGAATTCGACGCCTTCATCGTTGCCAACGACTGGAAGTTCAGCGGGAGCGCGTTGACCGACTACGAGCTCGCCCTAAATAAACAGGACAACTCGTACACCGATCTATATGAGCCGTTCCAGAAACTCTGCAATGACTTTTTCGAACGGCTGGACGCCGCGGAGTTACCTGGAGATTTGGCCCTACGTCCAAGTGAATCTGGGGTACGCTTGTGGCACCACGCACAGGGGATCGTTTTTATATCGAAACGGGACTGGGAGACGCTCCCGCATCGTCAGTATCCGCCATGTATTACGTGGGGAAATGCTGTGTTCTTAGTGGACATGCGCTTGAATGCTCCTGCTGGTGGAGAGGTCGTGTCTACTCATCATCGTGGTCCCTACGCCGAAGACGAAGAAGCAGAAGAAGTCGATTTTATGGAGGAGAACGTAGCGTCGGGGAGTCCAGAAGTGGCTCAGTGGTCCTACAAGAAGCGAAGTTTTCCTGGCAAAAGGCGTATGGAAAGGGACTTTGACGAAGGCTCCCTACGCCCAACGAAGCGCGCGAAAATAGAAGCACAGACTCTGGTCCCAGCTACTCCCAAGTTCAGCCCCACATCATCCGACGACTCGCGTCCTCGACACCGATCCATGTTCGCTGACGTTCCGGCCACGGCGCACGGACGCGGCGAATGGGACCGCAACAACGACAGCACCCTGTTCAAATCCCAGATCCGGTACCGCGAAAGCCGCCTCACGCGGGGCATCCAGGCGACGTGCCTCACCACGTACCGCTTCTTCACCTTCGGTCTCTTTGTCGAAAACTACGAAGTTATCTTGTGGTACTTTGACTCCACAGGCGCCATGCGCGGCGCGGCATTTCATCTGCTCCGCCAGAAGCGGGAGATGATGCTTTTGCTGTTCGTGCTGAACAGGATGACCCCAGCTCAGGCGGGGTTCAACCCGTTCCAGCATCCGGCAGGGATGGACGTCGGTGTAGCGGCGACACGTCTTGCGGGAAGTGAGTTTACGTTCGAGCGGTACAACGAGAAGAAGGGTTATACGGATTACTTTAACTACAAGACCGTCGGCTCAGCTGCCTTGTCGCATTCAATGGAGATGGCGGGTCGTAGAACCTACGTCGTCGCACTGCAAGGGGACCTGGTCGTGAAGTTTGGGTGGATAGTGCGCAATGAGTATGTCCGCTCGGAAAGACATTACATTGAGAAAATTCTGGAGCGCGCGCCCAAGCTGATAGGCCATTTGCCGTACATCCATTTCTCCGACGTTTATGACGACAATCTCAAGCTACCGCGCTGGCAGCTCGCCACGTCTGATGAGGATCTCCAAAGGATGCAAATGCGCGACCTCTCCGTCATGGTGACGCAGCGCTACCAAGCGCTCTGGGAAGTCGATACCCTGGAAGAGTTCAAAACAGCTTTCATCGATGTCTTTGAATGTAAGCTATCTAAATCCTCCGTAATCGGAATAACTACCACTAACGAATCTACAGGTCATCACGAAGCCTACATCAACGGACGCGTCCTCCACCGCGACATCAGCGAAACCAACCTCATGTTCCACCGCTTCCACGGCAAAGTCTACGGGGTCCTCGTCGACTTTGACAACGCCCTGGACCTCGCCACGCCCACCGCGCCCAACGAATGGCACTCGGGCACCAAGCCCTTCATGGCCGTCGACCGCCTCAAGAGCAAGCCCCCGCCGCACATCTACCGCCACGACCTCGAGTCGTTTTACTACGTCCTCCTCTGGGCTGCCATACACTTTGACTTGAAAGGCAAGAAACACAGAAAGACGCCCGTGGCGCTCAGAAAGTGGACCCTTGCGCATGGACCGGATAGGTATAGCATCCCGAGGAAGGAGAAGATCGCGTTTTGGACAAAGGACACCCGTGAGGTATTGGGCTTGGTTTCGGACGAGTTTAGACCGCTGATAAAGAGTTGGATTAAGCCGTTGACGTGTCTGTTCTGGAGTGGGTTTTCTGGAATGAAGGATGAGACGCAAGATAGGGAGACACTGGGTGGGCATGTCACGTTTGAGAAATTTATGGAGGCCTTTGAGAGAGAGCCCCGAACATGGATATGAACGATTGCCTATAGACAAGGATGTAGATGATGTATTTAGTAACTATTAACTTGGTCCGAAGAGCAGGATACCGATCGACCTTGATCGGTGATCGGCGATTGCCTGAAAGTGTGGCGCACACCCAACCTTGCGCTCTTGTCGCTCTGTATCCTCCTCCTGCTACAAAAAGGCTCCAAATACGCCAAAAATGACCCCTACCCGACTTGAACGGATGGCCTTATCGTGTGAGAGCGGTTCAAATGCAGCTGGGGCGCGCATGCATTGAACCGTTCCTTGGATTTTTTCGCGGAGCGAGCAAGCGGGAGCGCAGCTATGTAGAGCATTGATTTTAGCAGAGCCCGAGGAACGAGGGCAAAGCGCGACCGAGGTACGAGGGAGCTATGTAGAGCAACCCTTCCTCTAACGGCCATCTCGCTCCTCCGATGGCACCATATTTGTTCCACTTGCCGTCGCCCCGCCGGACGTCGCCGCTATTGCCGCCATCACCTCCATCATCATTGCCGCTGACGTGACCTTGCTTTTTACCATCACTCGCCCACACTACGTCGCGCAGCCACCGCCGCCAAACTTGTCCAAAGGCGCGCCGTGCCCATTCGCCACCATCATCATCGTTGCCGCTAAGGTGACTTTCCTCACCATCTCCCGCCGGCGCCGCTCACCATCGCCGCCCTAGTCTCACTCATCGTCGCATTTCTCCTCGGTAGAGCAAGCCTTTCCACCATCATCTCCCGCCGGCGTTTGCAGTTGCCACCATTGTCGCGCCGCCGTGTGGCTCTCCTCCCTCTCGCCGCTATTGCTACCGCCGTCGCCACCATGATTCCTCCATCGTCGCCGCTTTCCTTTTTACCACCACCATCTCGCCGGCGCCGCTCTTGCATTGGTCGCCATTTTCCTCCTCATGCCCCAGCTGGCTCGTGTCATGCTAGGCTGGATTTTGCGGGAGCGCATCTAGCGGGCGCACTATGCGCACCCCACTATCATTGTCGCCATCATGCCCGTAGTCGTCGCCCAAGACTGCACCGCCGTCTGCAACTCATGCAGTCACCGCCACCATGCCAAACCCTGATATCGCCATTGGCCAAGCCATCCCCCGCCGCCATCAATCACCTTGCGCACACCTAGGCATTGCCAGCCTCAACGTCGCTGCATCGCGGGCGCCTACCCCTGCTTTATCATCACCATTCTGCCTCCGTCATTTATCCAGCTTGTGTGCTTATATTAAAGTCGCTAGACCACCCATCTCTTTCCCGTGTTCACCGGCACCGTCGCCACATTACCGCGCGCGCCATTCACCACCGCCATCTCACACTGCGATCGGCCTGACCCTTGTGACCACCATCATCCATATTGCTTTGCCTCCCCCACCGTCGCCGCCACAATGCCATTTCACTACCTTGGAGCATTCGCCATCGCCGCCTCACTACGCAGCTGTCAACACACACTGTGGCACTGTTCTGTTATTCCACACCGCCTACCGGACAAATTTGGACGACCACAAAGGACACGTCGCCCAGGCGTTGTTACCACGCCATACACTCGCCGCCAGCCCCCCAATGCGGACAAGCGGAGTCACCTCTTGGACGAGCCTGCTGTCCGAGGTACGTCGCTTCCACCGCTCGTTGGCCTTCTTCCATCTGTAAGTTTTTCCATTGATGGCTTTGCTAGTGGCGTGGCCTTTAGCTGACGCGTCGTTACACGCCACAGATACGCTCGCCATCCAGCCTCCAAAGTCTTGTCAGACCGCTACGCTGTTGCTGCCATAGCTCAATAATTTGCCCCGACGAGCGGGGTGAAATTTAGCCAGTCATTTCATTTCGCCCGGACCAGCGGGGTGAATTGTGGGCTGTGAGCCATGTTTATTTACCCAATGTATGCGCGGCTCTCAATAAATAGCAACTCTTTTGAGAAAGGCGGCGTGGCAATACAGGTGTCTGAGGTGGCAGTGCTTATACACTATGCCGCTTGCAATTGTTGTGTTTGTCGGGCCGCACATCAACTCTTCCGGTGTTGGGGCGCGTATTCACTTGCAAATATATATGCATGCGTTGACGTCCCTTGACTTTTCACCACCATGTCCACCCTCTCGCCAAACTCGTATATCCTCGAAACGCTCGACAAAATCGAAGGCATAATCGAGCAGCTTGACAACGACACCGTACAAGGAGCAGCAAAACGAAAACGAATCGAAAGTCGAATGGAAGATATTCTCAACAAAATGCACGCGCCTGCCGACAAAACCAAACGTCAAAAGTCGTCAGACTCGGATGAAGACAACAACTGTGCGTATTCTTCACGTAGTGATCCATACTGACCATTGACTAGTGAAGAAGCGCTATGACAAAGTCATCAAAGGCAGCGAAAACTATATCCATGTCGAAGAATTTGTTCTGGCTCTTACTAGCCCAGTTGAACGGGGTACAAAGGGAGAGAATGCAGCTTTGCGCCGTCTGCTCCAGGGTTTCAGCGATGAAGAGAAAAACTGGGCATGTCCGTCGTTATATATCCATGGCGCATATACTTATACATACACAGCGCTCTGTCCTGGATCCTCTCGCCGTTTCGTGTGATGCTTGGATCAACCGCTGCCAGAAGCATCGACTCAACAACGTCCTGCCGGACCAGGACCAGCAACTCCTCTACTATGAAAAGGTAATATTTCTCTGCATATATTCGGCCTATTTTCTAAAATGATCACCAGACAATCTATCAACAAGCGACTGGAGCCCAGGTTGTCCAATACATCGACCACGTCATCCACCTAGTAGAAACCCTCAAGTTTATCGCTCGATGGAACAAACGCGAAAACGATCAAGGAACGAAAAAGTGGAAGACCACGCTTATCCGCGACAGCTTTTGTGCAAGCAGCCCTCAAAACGATGAGCTCTGGACGACGCTCAGCAAGAAACCGAAAAATCAATGTCAAGCTCTAAAATCGGCAATGAAGACGTTTAGCTCGGACCACGCTCGAAGAATTACAACCTATAATAATCTGGCAAACGTCTACAAGATGGTAAGCATTCGTCGTGTTCTTACACCCTGCTAGTTTGGTCCCGGTATCTTTCTAGACCTTTTCTGGGCGCCGGAGACCCCAAAGTCGAAAACATTCCGCCCATTCCTTGAATACCTCCGTCAGAATATGCCAGTGAGCGAGAATCTCAAACTCTCGGTCTACAACTATGGACGCTCGGCGGATTCCCTCTACTGCATTCTCGAGGTGCTCGCTGGGACAGAGATTGCGATTTTCGTTCAGGATTTTATGAAAGAATACCCTCCTTACTTGCCTCGAGGCAGCCCAGAGTTTACGTGGGGCAGAGATGTTTAGAATTGTTTCATTACATTTATTCATCGTGTTTACCCCAACCATACTCGTATCCGTTGGGAATCATAGGCGGGTGTTCTGCGAAAAACTCTTCCACAAAGTCCGCCACCTCGGTTGAAGCTAAAATCTCCAGAATCCGATAGAGACAATCCGCCGCTAGAAAATAGTTCCACTCGGCGCAATGAACGTCCTTGTCCTCCTGACGCCCAACCTCGGCCTCACAGACAATGTCCATGAGCTCGTAAAACGTCTTGCTCCGTCGTATGCCTCGAGTTTCATTATCAGGATCCCAGAACCGGTCCAGCAGGATGGCCGGTCCAAACTATGGAGCAATCAACATGTGGCGCGCGCATCAGAAAGCTTCACAAACCCTCATGTACCACTTTAAGACACGTTGGCGTCCTTCAATCATGCTCTGATGTTTTCGTCGATACCTCTCCAATTCCTCCTTTGCTTTCTCATCACCGGCGACCAGTTTAGCTTGGGTTCGAGGATACAGAGCGGCAAAGCTAGCAGAGATGATTTTCGTCTTGTATTGTCGAGATCCAGGTCCAGAGGTATGTTGCTGCCACTCGAACATGAAGCGAAGCGTTTGGACGGTGCGGATGACATAGTGAACAAATTGGTCGGCGATGCTAGCCTTGAACTGGTTACGAATTGACTGACAAGAGATGAGCCCCCTCTTTATTGACAACCCCCCCGGCGTACCTGGTCAAGTTGGACAAGACGCGTCACAGTGTCTTGGACACTGCTAATCTTGCGAGCACGAACACAGAGCGCGTTGAGAGTAGACCGCGACACAACAATATCGTTGAGCTGAGACTGCCACACCTTGCCAGCCACGCGAAATCCAGTTATCAGACGAGTAATGGCAGAGGTCTCTACAGTAGCAAGGGAACCAGAAGGAGGATAGTCGAGTAACACCGTCTTGAAGTTTTTGGCAGAGAGATGCTGGTCGTTCCAGTGAGTACGAATGTCGTCGTTGTAACGCTTCTGGGCAGGTGTCTAGGACCGCGATTGATTAGTAGGCCATGTCAAAGGCAAAACAGTACGCACAACAACTACCGGAGCTTTGATAGGCTTGGCGGGCTTGGAGCGCACAGTAAGGAGTCCAGAGATATCATCGACAATGTTGTGCGCGTCTTGGTACAGGCTGAGGCGAGTCTCACGTGTTGCAGGTGAAGCATCGTTTAAAGGAAGAGAGTTGAGATCGTTGTAGAGTGTGCGAAGAGCGTCTCGCGTATCCGCAAGTTTACGCTCCGGAGTATGCATATTATCCAAGAATAAAATGTGGGTGAGGACAATGGATGAGCCAAATTTTTAGCTTTATAAGCTGTGTCACGTGACTATACCCGTGACCTTGGGCCACATATTCGACGGGACGCTGACACGGACGTTCAAGAGGGATGCTATGCCAACTTTGGTGCTACCTACTCTGATACGGAACATCCTCACAAACCCTGCTAGCCAATCTTGAGTGCGCCTCTCTTCCTCCCGTCCAGCACTGCAAGCTCGCCAACACTTCGAGCTCGCCGACACTTCGAGCTCGCCAACGCTTCGAGCTCCCCAATGCTTGCCAATGCTTCGAGCTCGCCAACGCTCCGACCTCCCCAACGCTTCGACCTCCCCAATGCTCTGACCTCCCCAACACTTCGACCTCCCCAACACTTCGAGCTCCCCAACGCTTCGAGGACCCGTTTTGAAACCAGAGAACTTGCCGCCTGCGGGTTGTCGTGTCGTTCATACCACCGCGGTTGATGCTGGCGCTGGAGAGTTGGAGGAAGTGGTTTCTCCCGTCGATCACGACAAAATGCAAGAGACTCTCCGGTTGGAATCCTTCTCGTGGCCGCGCATCGTGTTTCCACCATTGAAGAAAGGTGGACATATTATCTTGGATGCGACGCTCCGACCTCCCCAACGCTTCGAGTTCCCCAATACTTCGAGCTCCCCAACGCTCCGACCTCCCCAACGCTTAGCACATCACAACACGTCATTTCCCGCCATTGCGCGTCATTTTCTCTCCGCTTTTGGACATGTTCCGCTGTTGCGCATCATTTTCCCTCCGCTTTGGGTCATGTTCCGCCGCTCTGGGTCATATCCCCCGCCCTTCCCGCCTCTATAAAAGGCGGCCAATATTTTCTCGTTCCAGCTAGGCCCCCATTATGCCCCCTCCTACTCAGATGTATATGGAAAGGCTCTCGTCGCGAGCGAATGTCGCAAGTCATTTCTCCTCTCTTTGCTGCTCCATCCTGACGCTGTTTCCAGATTGAAATTGCTGGCCGCAATCTCGACGCTGACACCGACGAAAATGGTTGACTCAATCCAAAGCGAGCCAAGCACCTAAGGGCATTCTTGACGAATTTCCTTGCAGACCCCGACGCCGCGCAGGCAGAGCACGATCGCTTCATGAACAACCTCATATCTAGCGAGAATCCCCTTACCGTTCGCCACTTGGAGGCTATCCAATCATATTATCGCGGGACCGTCAAAACTTGGTATCTATCTCGGAATCGGATCGTGACCGTCGCCCAAATCTGGCTGTACGATAACGTCAAAGAGTTTGCTCCCAAATGTGTTTGGGTGTACGTGCGTACATCTCCTCTCTCTCTCTTTAATATCGTCCAACTCTTTTCCAGGTGTACTCTACCAAAGGCACCCAAGGCCGCAAACATATCAAGTCGTCAACCCTCAAGAATTTTGCCAATCGTCTAATGTCAATCGTCGCGCAGAACACCGTTGACGCAGCTGGGACCAAAATGGGTATGGTGCTCCTCTCCACGGGCGGGCTGTTTAAGAAGATAAAGGATGGGGTTTTAACCTGCAAGTTCTACTTTTTTTTTCCTGCCTTTTTGCCACTCATGTATTGCAGTGATCATCGAGCTCGACCTCGACCGTTTCATGGACGAAAAAACTGGTCTTTGGTCCCATTGAGCTCATGCTCATGATTCAGGTGGCTCTGACGGATTCCGAAAAAGGCGGCAATCGTCTGGCTGTGATTCAAGAAATCTGCGTATGTTTATTCTTCTTCCTGACGGGTGCTCGTCCAAGCACGGTTGGACCAGCGGATGAAGCCTTTCGCAAGCGCGGATGGGTACGCTCTTCCCCCCCCCCCCTTTTCCGCGTCTGATTCTTGGTCTAGTATATGAAGCTTCACGACGTCAAGATTGAGAGGTTGAGCAAGCTCGCATTCAAAACTCTCCTTCACGCCGTCAGCTTGAAAGGTTGGCATGGTGCCGTTGGATCCGATAGGACCCTACAACCTCGGCTACACCAAGACATGGTCTAATCTACCCTTAGGACTTTAACACATATTTGGTGGTCTACCTTCATCTTAGGGATGCTTTTGAGGACATTAAGTCAGTTTTTTTTTGTTTTTTTTTTTGGCATATGCGCATAGTCATTTTTAAACCTTTTTTTGCAGTGCTTGGACGACCTTTTCAACGACAACCGTAGTGAACTACGTATCAAAAAGTCCAGACTGGACGAGCCACTGTGAGTTGTCTTTATTATATGATTTCTTTTCACTGAATTGTGTAGCTTTTGCGAGATCAAACCTGGCGAAAGGGCATCAATCCGACCAAAGCGTTGATGGCCATCGGCGCCGGAAAGATTGTCAAGCGAATGTCCGAGGCAGCGGGTCTCAAAGGAGGCAAGTCTTACGCGTTTCGACCCATGTCGCCAACGTGGTAGATGCAATTACTACTACTAGTCATTGCTATCTATAATATCTCTTCTAGATCAGTATTATCTACGGCAAGGCCATGGCCGAAATGGTCCTCTGTCATGAAACAGATGATAACCTCCATCATTACCAGACGCAAATCACCAACATCGACTTGACCGGAATCATGACTAGTGAGAAGCCAGAGGATATCACGCCACAAGCTTGAGTAAGTTACTTTGGTGTTTTGCGTCACTGGCTAACAGTATTACACCAGAGCGCGTTAAATGCGCAGAGAATGGCGACTCCCGCAGTCTCCGCCCTCCTTATGGCTCTACACTCGGACCTCCCTCGTCGCCTCCTCCAAATGAACAACGCACAGACCTTGGCCGAACCCAATCAGAGCAATGGCGGCGCGTCTGCGGCTGTCAAGGCAAGCAAGATTGCTATGCAGCTCACCGAAAAGCCAGGACGAGTGGCTCCGATGAAAAGAAACTCACCAAAGAGGAAAAGGAGGAGTTGGAAGCGGAGGCAAATCCTGCTACCAAAGCCGCCATTAAGACTCTGAATGACGCGATTGAAGACTGCAAAAGTATGGTGGAAGGTTATACTGGAACGGGGCTTGCAAATACTGTTAGTTCGTTGAAGCGATACACCGAGAGTTCGCGCCTCAAGAGTGGCTTTACACAGGCCCAAGTTGACGCCGTAAGTTTGTTCTGGGTTTGAAAGAATATCACTCAAATTTTTCTCAGGCTCTGGAGTGCGCGCGCTATGCTGGCCAAGCCCTCACTACGGTTCGACGCAAAGTTAGACATGACGAACAGGCGGCAAAAGAGAAGGAGAGGTTGCGCAAAAGTCAACGGACGTTGGAGCACCCTGGCACGATGCAGGAGCAACAAGCTGTTCGCAATGCTCTAGAGACCGGTGGCAAGATTCTGGCCGGCAGCATCGTCAATGCTGGACGAGCTCGACAAGGTCTCCCAGAGGTTGTCTTTAAGCCGTCAGGCGCAACATCCACCTCTGCCTCTATTGCCTCCGTCTCCACCTCCTCCTCTGCCTCCTCCTCTGCCTCCTCCTCTGCCTCCTCCTCTGCCTCCTCCTCTGCCTCTATCGCCTCTCTCTCCACATCCATCTCTGCATCCTCCTCTGCCTCTATCACTCCGTCTCCGCATCCGCCTCTGCCTATTCCGCTCCTGACCCTTATGCCGACAACCTGTCCCCTGATGAAGTCGCAGATATTCTAGCATTATGCGATGAGGACAAGACAGCGGAAAAGCTTCAAACCCCTGCCAACCTCAATCTCATCACGCTCAATTTGAAAGCAACCGGCACTGAGCCTGAACCTCAAGAGGATACATCCAATGTCGCAATCTGCGAAGCCCCCGATTTGGAACAAGACGGCGACACCCTCCTTGTTCCCTCCATTGATGATGGTATGAGGCCTTGCTCTGGAGATGATGTGGTGGATCTCGTTGAGGCGAGAATTGCCATGATCAAGTATCTGGTTGGGCCGATTGTCTTTGATCAACACGTCGATTCTTGCCGCAACGCGGTATGATCAATCTGCCTTGCTCCTTGTTTTTTCACTCATACATTTGGCAGGCCGGCGAATGGGTCTGTGATCGCTGCGTTCTTTACACCCACGACAACAAGAAAGTCGGTCAAAAGTTTTCTACTCGATCAATCTTGGTTCGCCACATGTAGGTCAACATTTATTCTTTGATTATCTATGCTTATCATACCCCAGGTGTACTCAGCATACCGAATATGAAGACCTCGAGCTCAAGGCTATTGATACTGTAGACGGGGAGACCACCTTTAAATGCCCCCGTTGCCCCAAAAGGTCTGCAGCTTTTGGGCTCAATAATCCATAATTCTAACAAGACCCTCTAGCTACAGCACCATGCCCTCTCTACGTCACCATTTTCGGCGTTCCTGCCCTCAAAAGGAATACTTCAATAAACTTCACCTGGAGCATACGATCCACATCCATATCACGGATCCGCCCAGATCCTTGGCTCGGGTGACTATACCTCCCATTATTGCCAAGCTGAACGGTTTTCTGCGCTGGGAGGAGGTACTCTACTCAGAAGCTAGCGACGAGGTATGTTTGGAGCCACGCTCTGCAACGTGATTTAATCAACTGCTGCATAGGATGTCCCCGTTCTCAAAGACATGATCAAGAAAATCAAGAACATTAGACTCGATCTGCCTAATCTTGACAATGAGATGTTGATAAAGGAAGTCGCTGACTTGCGTACTCGGCTCGAGTAGTAGCTATCGTGTAATTCGATCATAAATCAAGGCTTCTTTTTACCTTTTAATTGGAGAGCTGCCCCATCGTTTCTTGCGTCTTACCATAATGGCTGGTGCAAAAAGAGCTCGCGATGACGGACAGTAAGAGTTCCCGCTCTCGACCAGGACCTTGTTACTGACGGTCAAATAGAGACGAGGCATTGACGACGCAAAAGAGGAAGAAGGGCAAGCAGCCTTCCAAGAAGTGAGTCTCTGTCATCTTCCAAAACCGTTATCGTCTAACAAGTTACAGGAATGTTGTTGAGGAGTTCTCGCAAGAGGCAATCACTCTTCTCATCGCGGCGTCCAACATCCAGGAAAAGCAGGCGTTTGAGGCCAAGGTCGCGGCCTTGACTGAGGAGCTCGGAAAAGTCCGTAGCATCGTCCAGGAGCTTGCTGAACAGAACAAGGTGCTGGAAGAGGAGAATTGCCAATGGCGGGCGAAGGACCTCCTGACACGCTCCCTCACCCAAAACACACCCCCCCGTACTCCCTTCTCCAACGTTGCGGGCACCATGAATGCCTCCCCTCCGAAAAGCAACCATGTCGCCATGGATGTCGACATCAACCCGTGGGGTTTGTAGAGAACACGTAAATACTCGACTGAACTGTTTGTAATAATATGATTGAGGCGCACTATGCCTTTGACTGTCAGAACCCGCTGTCGATATCAAAACTAATTGACCCAGTAGGACCCTCATAGATTTTATACGCCACACCTACCTTCTTGAAGAAAAACGCTGACCCCTAACTGGATCGAACAGCTGACTTTGTGGAAGCATTGCCTAATTAGGAAAGCTGGAATCACACACTCTACCACTGAGCTAAGGGGTCGTGGCATATTTTGAATGTGAGTGGTTATGACCGCTTAACGTCTTCCCCACCCAGTTGTTGATACACTCACTCCACCTGTACATTGACTGGGAGTGAGTAGTTCGTCCATGTATTCACAATACAACCGTCTATCGAGATGGCGAAGGTACTTGAGGTGAAATCCAGTTTCCAACTCCCCGATGCCAGCATAGGCAGAATCCATCTTTCTTGGATTCCTGTTCTGCAGATACGTTTAAGTACCTAACAAACTCGGGAATATAGCAATCAGTACCCGGCCGCACATCAATCCTGGCTTGTTGTTTGCTGAATTAGTAACAACGCCACAAAGAATCGGAAGCGAATCCCCCGAACCAACCGACGACGGATCGTATCTGACGTAAAACGTCCAAGGAATGATGTGCATTCGCATCGGTGCTCTGGTACTGTCTTCGTGACCCCGTTGTATGGTAGTACCATCGAAATGGCGGCCATGGAAGTCGATTGTGTCTTTCAGGTAGAAACCAATGCGCCCTTTACAATTGACTATCGTTCTTCCAAGTTCGCAGCGATGAAGGTAAGAGTAAAGCGAGGTGAATGGAAACACTACAGTAAAATACAAATCCTTCTACGTGTCCAAGGAACCAGAAAGAAACAAAGAAACAGATTCTCCAACGGTCTTAGCTTAGTGCGTGTCAACGTCCCTCTTACGCATAGTAGATGGTCGACAATCTCGCGCTTATTCTTCTTGCGACATCTGACAAAGGCTAATTTGCAGCGGAATTATAGAAGGCGGAAACACACCTACCCGTCGCATAAAGTCTCGGGACCAAGCCCCCACTGACCCTCTTCATAACAGCCGGACTGACCACAGGTGCGCTGCTCGAGCTCATTTGGAGCGAGGGAGGTCTTGTTGGGGACTATGGTGTTGGCGCGAGGGATGGTGATCATAAGTTTCTTGGCGGCAGGCGGGCTCGTTTCTGAGTCTAGTTCGTCGGAGTTGGTGCGCTAAATAACGATCAGCGCAAATATCGACGGTGCAAGCGCCGCTCTCTTGAGCTTACGGTCCTGCTCATCAAACAGTTTCATACATTCCTCACTAGATTTGAGGTTGGCCATAAAACGATCGTGCTCTGCTTGCGCAGCGTCGGGGTCTGCAAGGAAATTCGTCAAGAATGCCCTTAGGTGCTTGGCTCGCTTTGGATTGAGTCGACCATTTTCGTCGGTCTCAGCGTCGAGATTGCGGCCAGCAATACGGATCTGGACAGCGTCAGGATGGAACAGCAAAGAGAGATGAAAAGACTTGCAACGTTTTCTCTCGAGACCTGGTTTAGGCACATCCGGTAAGTGGGTGGCATAGTGGGAGTTTATGGAAACGAAAAAAGTTTGGCCGCCTTTTATAGAGGCGGGACAAGAGGTAGAGGACGGCGGGATATGACGCGCTATGATGATGATGAGGCGCGCTATGACGATGAGACAGCGCGCTCTGACGATGGACGGCGGTCATCAGGAAGGACAGAGGCCGGAGTGCCCGAAGCCAAGCTTCCGCCAAATGCACCAATTATGCGCAACTAGATCATGCAACAGAGATTTCATTCGAGTCGATTCTCGACATTCGTAAAAAGGGTCTGAAAACGTCGTCAACGAGCGCGCGCGCACCATACGAATTGATTGACATTGGCGACGAGCGCGCCTTCGCAACAAGAAAGGTATCAGATAAGTGAGCTGGATGATAACATTACAGTAGAATACACGCGCCATCATACAAGAAAGCAATACATCTAAACGTCCAAGAAACCAGAGAAAAAAAATAGAAAACAGATTCTCCAACGGTCAACGTCCCTCCGACGCCTCCACAGCATCAAGTAAATCATCAACAATCTCCTCCTTCACATCATCGATATCAGGATCACTCATCAGTTCGTCCTTCTCTTCTTTCGGCTCCTGTACCTTGAGCAAGAGATCCTCCAGCGGCTCAGGCGAGTAAGTCGGCGTACTAGCACGCGACTGCAGCGGGGAAAGCAGAGCTTGGGGAAGGTTATTACGCGCTAGCTGCGGTACAACTGGCTTGATAGTAGCACGGCGTTCAACCCGCTTGATTTTCTTGCGACATCTAAGAAGGATAGATTAGCACCGGAGATACGAAAGGCGGAGACAAGCCTACCTATCGCATACGGTACCGGGACCAAGCGGGCCGGGACCCCACTTCTCGACGCACTTGCCCTCCTTGTAGCGCCCAGGCTGGCCACAGGTGCGGCATATGCGCTGCCCGAGCTCGTTTTGAGAAGGGTATGTCTTGCCGGGGACAGGGACAACTGGTATAGTGTTGGCGCGAGGAATAGTGATCATAGGTTTCTTGGCGGCAGGCGGGCTCGTTTCAGAGCGGGACTCGTCAGAATTTGTGCGCTAAACGACAGTCAGAGTGTATCCCGACGGTGCAGGCAAAGTGCTTACCGGTCTCTTGAGCGTCGGGGAATGGTTGTGGTTGTGGTCGTCGTCGCCGAGCAGCCTGATAAGACGACCGCGAATGTCATCGAGAGCGGTGAGACAGGCGCGCAGCTCGTCCTGGGCGGGACACGTGCGTCGTCGCAGCTCCTCAATTTCCTTGTAGCTCTCGCTGAGGAGGGCAGCAAGCTGGGCGTTGCTGGTCATGATGGGCGGTGGGCAAGAGGCGGAAACGAAATGTGACGTGTAAAAGGGCGGACTTAAGGGCGCCCGCGGCGCTCCAAAAGGCCGAGACTCCGGTGCTGCTGCCGAACAGTTCCCGCCTCCTGATTGGCCGGGGCACTCGCCGAGAACCCGTCTCCACGTCATCACCCGTTGCACCTGATTTCACAGCCTCCAGGCCGCCGGCCAGCCCGCTCTCGTTGACAACGATGTCCGAGACAGTGCGAGCGCCTGCGCGCTTCGCTGGCGCATGAAAGATCATGCATTGCTTCACCGCCAAGGTCGGCCGCCCCCGGCGGTGCCATGTCGACTATCGGAATACGACGGACTGCCAACAGCGATGTGGCGCCACCCAATAGAGTACTCTTAGTGAACTATACTACCTCATTGCAGAGACACTGCCATTGGTTGCCTCAACTCATACCTACTCGCTTTGCTTGGGATCTAGAGTATTCTTTGATACCAAACAAGAAGATGCCGCTAATATGAAGATCTTGTCAAACAAGAATTAGATGAGAGAAGCGCAGTTTTCTAGCGTACAAAGAGAAAAGAGAGTATAAGGCAACATAATGGTACAGCAGTGGCGCATGAATTGAAAGACACTAAAAGAAGAATACCAAGAGCAACAGGCTGGATCAACTAAAAACACCGCAACCGGCAGTTTCATCTCGGGACCATACCCGTTTCACCACCACCACCACCGCCACTGATTGGGGAGAAAGCCGCTATCTCCCAATGTTCAGACCCACGAGCGCCTGAGTAAGGATTGATAAAAAAGCGGAGGGCGTCTCTTTCATGATAGCTACATCCATGGCTACGCCACACAGCAAATGGTGCTACACTGGTGTATGAGAACACAGAAAGCGAGGCCCAAAACCCACCTGGAAATTCTGCGCCGCCACATCCAACTCGCGCTCATACTGCGTAAATTGCCTCAACAGCGCCGTCCTTCACAGGAGTAGGCGGTTCCATTCTCGGTACCGCCTCAAGCCATACCTGCATACGGCGCGAAAACGAAATGTCCGAGATTCATACCATGTGCGCCGACCTCGGCGCGCATGGCAAGGCAGTTTGGCGCGGAGTTGAGGCCTTGGATACTTTGCGTTCGTGCTGACATCGCCATATCAATCCACTGGTATTTTGGATAAACAACGAGATTGTTTAAAGTGCGACCTCGCAACGCACCCAGTTGGCCTCTGTCTCAGGAACCAGATGACAGCTATGCAGACGGCTGAGTTCCCCGCTCAATATACACCGGCCGTCCACCGCCTTCACCGCGATACTGTCATCCGAGGCATTCGACTCTGGGGAAGAGGCTTTGGCTCCCATCACAGCGTCATCCCAATGTGAAGGCAAGCGGTTGGGCGGCCTCCAGGCGCGAAAGGATGTGCAAACTGGATAACGGCTACGTCAAAGACTTGAGAAACAGCATTAAAAGGTCGGACGACGTACGCTTCTCCTCCTATGACTCGGTATTCGTAGTGGCCACTGACCAGGCGGTAGAAGGGAGTGTTCTTTAGGCGGGATCAAGTCAGCGTCACCGCCGAGCAGGCGAAGAGTTCCATCGCTGTTGTTCGCTATAATCCAAGACGCATCTAAAACGACAGAGAAAGGGACACCGTAGCTACCAGAAGGGGAGCAAAAAGCGACCAGCAGCATAAGCAATTTGGGTGGTTCATAACCCGGGTGGTAGATGGCGACCTTCCCGTTGGCTTGGAGTGCAGTGGACGCTGGCTTTAGTGCTTAGTGCCGCCAGCGACGAATATATTGTTGCTCATAAGGGAGGTGCGAGACAAATCAATGTCACAATGTTACACCGTCACCTAAACACGACTCATAGTACGTGTTTAGGGGTTACTGGATACTGAGAGGACTTTCTTTCATTTTATGTCAACGAATATCAGTACGGAACCTGAGAATCAGTAGCCTCCAGCGTTTCGAGTAGATCATACACCAAATCCCTCGTGTGCTCCGAACGAGGGGTGATATTACACTTGAACGGCCGAGGATGACTAGCAAGCACATCAGCTTCAAGTACAACAGGGCGAGCAACTGCTATCATAATACCTGATAAACCCATCATATTCCACCTCCGGCAGGACCTCAACCCTCGTGACAGGATCCACAACCCTCCGTATATCAAACGTCGCCAAAATCGTAGCAACAGTCAAAAAGACACTGTTCTCCGCCAAGTACATCCCGGGACATATCCTATCACGAGATGATCAGAAATCTCCCGGCTCCAGAAGCCTACGTACGTACCTTCTCCCAAACCCAAAAGCGCTCTCGACAGCCTCTGACGCATCCAGACCGCCGACTCCTAGTAGATATCGCTCTGGATTGAAAACAGACGGATCAGGGAAGATATCCTCGTCATGCATCATAGACCATATGTTTGCCCAGATGACTGAGCCTTTCTTGATCGTATACCCCATGTATTCGTCGTCTTGACTAGCGACGTGTGGAAGTCCTAGCGGAACACTCGGATTCCATCGCCAGACTTCCTTGACCAGCGCAGAGACGTATGGTAGACGATCTCTATCCGCGATGCATGGAAGACCTCCGGAACATATAGAATCAATTTCGGCTTGCGCTTTGGCTTGGATTTCTGGGTAAAGTGTCATCGCAAGGATGAAGGAATTCAACGCCGAAGGTGTCTATAGGTATGGTATGAGTACGAGAAGGTGACGATTCATACAGATGTACAACATACCGTCTCTGCTCCGCCGGAATACAGAGAGGCACCAGCAGCTTTCGCAAGTTCTTCATACCCCGGTACCGGTGATGTGGCGTTCTTGTTTTCCTCCAAGTAACTCGACAAGAATGAAGGTTGAAAGGTCCCTTTACTCTTAGGAACTCTGAGATTACTATGACACGCTACAATTGGCATTCGACGTACCATCATGCGCAAAACAAAGTTGAACGGAATGTCACACAAACGATCAAGATCTTCGCGCATAGCTTTCGCATGCTGTCGGAACGATGCTCCGGGAAACCAGGCAGGAATGTACTTGACTATCCAACGGTCAAAACGAACTATAATCAAAGATGACGGTCAAAGAAAACTCACGCAGAGGAAAGCTATCGACCCACCATCTACCCGGCTCAGAGGCGACTGCGAAGCCGTGCATAGCGTCCTCGGCAATCTTCACGAGCTGTAAAGGATCACCTTTATCCGCGGGATATCCGTAGGCCATAACTAGAATCGTCGAGGAAGTGCACCTGCGGAAGAGATAAGCGAAACTATGATTAGAGAAGGAAAGAACTATGATTAGAGAAGGAAAGGACTTGGCTCACTCCCGAACGTGTGTGGCAAAGTTATCCGGATCGTGCATCAGTTTCCCAAGAAGTCTATTGATACTCGGTCAATGAGTTAATCAAGTTGGCCTTGAAGACGCGAATCACCTTAGATTTTCGCGTTCTTGCACTTCCCTCATTTGCTGACTTTCACAGGCTTTGGGACCCATGAAATGGTGAAACGATCGTCTGAACTCGCGGAAACGAGGGTTTCCGGATGCATTCGCGTATCCGAGCCCGCGGTTCCAGCCTACGCTTTCCAGCCGTGAGTCTTGCTTGAAGCGTACCCGAGATGAGAACTCAAACTGACAGTTCTCCAGCCATGACAGCGGACGGTCTATCGGAGTATATGTTCCCTAAGATGAATAGTACAATTAACTATAGATAATATCGGTAAGTGGGACGCGTACCTCGCGTTTCAAGCAAATCCTTCGCGCACTTGAGCGAGGACAATATAACCGTAGGCTGACCCAGCACGTTTATCTGCATGATGTTACCTACAAACAGATCATTACCACTAGTTAGACATCCAAGGTGAACGACGGACCATACTCCCGCCTCCATTCATCCCACTTGAGCCACTGTCGATCTGACGGAATTTGTAAAGCGTTACCGATGATTGGCAGACCGCGTGGACCGGGAGGATATTGCGCTTTCTTCGCTGATGCGGCACAGTAGGCAATGTAAATCAGTAACAAGATGCAGATAGAAAGTGGTATAGTAGCGTAGCCGGACATGTCAGGGAGTCGTGGGAGGAGAACAAGCTCAAAGACGCAGCGATAACACCACGGCGCACAACCTTATCACTGGACGCCGATAAGTAACCGATGGATCTCTCAAGGCAGTGGCAGGCTTTTACGAGTATATTTATATCTTCTTTGTCACATATCGATAGCAATCCAATAAGCGAAATTTCCTGCCTGTATTCAAAACTGAAGACCCACACTATTATAGTTTTCCTTTGAACAGTTTTTCCGCATTCCCACTGATGACACCAGCTAATACTTTCCCTTCCTCTGTGTCCAAGAATCTATCCAGCTGCTCAGCCATTTCCTTCGGTGTGTCCGTCGGCGTGCACAGTGTACAATCTGACCCGAAGAGGACGCGATCTAGGCATGTCAATAAACGGATACTTGCGATGGAAGACGCACTGACCTGGTTTAGCGAAATCTAGGAGAGCTCGCAGTGGTATCCTGGACAAAGGTGTCATCGGAGAAAACGAATTCTCAGATACGACTGACCGTCCGGTGGAAAGCGCCACGTCAAAGTAAAAGCTCGAGAAGGCTGCCTTGCTGGAAGAAACATCAGCGCCCATCGTATTTTGGAAAGACTGATGGTACATACATCTCCTCGCGCGATAGCGAAGTCGCTGGCCCACAGGACGCGAGAACCTTGTCAGCGAGGTATGGTAGCGTACCACCCGCGTGTGGGAGGATGATCTTTACATTAGGATGTGCTGTGATCGTCCCAGAAAGTACTAGATCGAGCGCGTTACGCGTAGTTTGGTGGGGAAAGTCCGCTACGAATTGTTGTAGCTTTCCAGCTATGAGAGGTGGCTTTCTGTAGGAGAGATGTTATGAGGATTTTCAAGAAACAGTAAATATAACGCGAACATATCACTGATGGTAGGATGGATGAACACAATGGCTCCGAGTGCGTTGAGTCGATCCCAAATGGGAATGAACATTGGATCGCCGAGAAGCCTACAACATGTTCGAGCTTGGATCCGTTATTTAAAAACTGTACACACTTGTTTTCATAGGTAGCCATTACGACGACTCCAGGAAGCTTGTTCTCGACCTTTCGCGAACCTCAATAAATACAATCAATGAGGCCAGACAGAACACACCAATGCAAAATCGATCTCCGCCAACGTGCCTTCCACATCGACCCAACTAGGCGTCGCAGCAAAGAAGAACAGCTTCTCCGGATCGCCCTTGACAAACTCCAGACAATCCACGTTACACGCCCGCGCCAGCTTCCTACCTTCAGATCCAGACCCCGAAACGCTAGGTCCTGGGACAGAACACGAGAAGATCGCTTTCGACACATTTAGCGCCTTGAGGGCATCGACTGCGCCTGCTGATGTAGAGCATGGAGGTCCAGCCACGTTCAGATTGGTGAGAGCGCCATGAAAGGAGCTGGGACATATGTGCATATGGATATCGATACGGCCCTCTGTCATGGGTCGTTGAGAAAGCTTGAACGGTTAGAGACGGTGAACGAGATGAGGAATTATACCGGTCCGGCGGCCCTTGGCACGTAAATTGTTCTCGGATTTCAATGAATATGCGATAGGCGTGGTATCCACCTTTGAGTAGAGTCATTCCGTGAGAGCGAGTTTTGGAATTGTGCCCCGAAAGCAGGTTTATATCCTGGGTGCATCTCGAGGGCTGCATGAACGACGCGTTCAACGTTGAATGAAACGCGATTACCTAAGCTCGATCGCTGAAGATCCAGATCTGCTTTGGCAAGAAGTGCCGGATCTGGTTAGGGTTCCTATTTCGGTCCTTTGAACATTCCCGTCGTCGTCGTCGCCGCTGTAGGCGCCGTCGCCAGCAAGACGCCCAAGTGAACGCCACAGTCCTCAAAATTTCTAGCATTTTTCTTTGGTACCACAGGTGCGTTATTTTCTGGATTATCCACTCTTTTTGACGCGGTTACAGCTCGCGGTGGAAATGCATTTTACCAAGCCGGCATGGGTTACGCACAAGGACACGTCGGGAAACAAAGGCGACTCTTCCAAACGGCTGTCGATATTCTCGGTACACGTCACCCTGACGGATCGCGCATTGCCACTGGCGGCCTCGACGCCAAAGTGCGGATATGGAGCACCAAGCCGATACTCAATCCCGCCTCGGAGCTGTCTGGGAAACCGCCCAAGTCGCTGTGCACGCTTACGATGCACACGGGTCCGGTACTCTGTGTTCGGTGGGCGCATTCCGGGCGGTGGCTCGCCAGTGGCAGTGACGACGAAATCGTGATGATATGGGACCTTGACCCGTGCGTTTTGCTTTTTATTATGCGGAATACTTTTGTTATATTTCTTGCAGGAGTGCCCGAGGAAGAGTGTGGGGGTCCGACGAGGTGAATGTGGAAGGGTGGAGACCAATGAAGCGGCTTCCTGGTCATGAAAGTGGTATGCCGTGTCTCCGTGTTGTTGACAATTTGCTTAATATGGATCCAGATGTAACGGACCTCGCGTGGGCACCCGAAGACAGATATCTGGCCTCGGTCGGACTCGATTCGCAGGTCCTTATCTGGTGTGGATATACCCTCGGTCAGAAATGCATCCAAGCTGTATATTCCATGCTGATTGTTATTTAGAACGCCTCAGGAAACTTGACCAACACCAAGGATTTGTAAAGGGAGTCTGCTGGGATCCTGTTGGAGAATTCTTGGCCACTCAATCAGACGATCGTTCCGTCAAAATATGGAGAACGACAGACTGGGGTCTTGAAGCCGAAGTCACGAAACCATTTGAACATTCCCCAGGTAGTACCTTTTTCAGACGGCTGAGGTAAAATCAAAGCGCTCTGCTTGAAAGTATCTAACTCATGCTCTGCAGCTGGTCACCAGATGGCGCTCATATAACCGCCTCGAACGCTACCAACAACAAAGGCTTCGTGTTCATCGCAGCCGTCATCACGCGCAATACCTGGACATCCGACATCAGTCTTGTCGGTCATGAAAACACAGTCGAAGTAGCCGTATGTTTATTCCGCTTCTCTTTTTGCATGACATGAATATGTTCTTTAGGCCTACAACCCTCACATATTTCTGCGAAATCCGGAACAGTCCGTAGCCACGGCAAACATATGTTCTGTTGTCGCATTGGGCGCTGATGACCGTTCTGTTTCTGTCTGGCAGACAAAGTCTGCACGGCCCCTTATTGTTGCGAAGGAAGTCTTTGACAGACAAATCATGGATTTAAATTGGTACGTTCCGATGCCACCGCCAGCATGATTCAGAATCGACCATCTCAGCTGTGCTTCTGCAAGCATAAGTGGCCACCGAAGTTGATGTGGTGCTGCGAGCAGTTCAGTGTAATCTTGGAACGCAGCTGAGGTGGTTGGGCTCTATCTTCTGCTGGTGGTGTAAAAGCAGCCTTGGCTATCGCTCACATCATTCTTTCAGGTCTTGGGATGGCCTCACTCTATACGCTGCATCCTCAGACGGCACAATCGCCGTCTTTCACTTCGAACCTGAAGAATTGGAAGGTATTGCACCCCATTCGGCTCAAGAACAGTACCTGTCAAAGTTTGGCTTCACGCCTCCACCTATCCCCGAGGGCTACTCGCATATTCCCACGCGCAATCCCTCTCTCCCGCCGCCATCTGCCCAAACCCAATCCTCCGGTTTCGACCACAGTCAAGTCAACGGGAACGGTACTGGCGAACGTGTCAACATGCTAGTCGCAAAACGCAATAACAAGAAGCGGTTAGGGCTCAACAGCGTTCCTTCCGCGTCTGTGAATTCCGGGATGGGAGGAGCGCCAAACAGCAATGGGCCAAAGAGAGCTGCGCTGGTGCCCATAGCTCAGGACGCGGCGATGGTGGTGGACTCGCCGCCGCCGGCGTCGTCGTCGTCGTTCTTTCCTGGGCCGAACGAGCAGCCATTTGCGGACGCGAGTACCTGGTCGCGGCAAAAGGACGTCGACATGGGCATGGGTGTGCCCATCGATGCGCTGGACAGACCGCGTAAAGAAGAGCAGAGATCACCGGTGTTTAGGACGCTTGGGGGCGATCGCCCGCGTGAGTTCATTCCCATCAGGGAGGTAACTGCCTCGGGTTACCCTGGCAGCTCGTCGGCGAGTCTCAACCTGCCTGTGCCGGTGGTGCTGACGAGAATCACGACGGAGGTCGACGGGAGCGATCATCTGTTTGAGTGCACGTATTCGGAAGAGTCGGGTGTCGCTGAGGTGATGTTTGTGCATGGGAAACAGACGCTGTGGATTGATTACCTGCCATTCCCGGCTCTGGCGATCAAGGCAACAACGTCTTTCTGTGCTGTCGCCACTCAGGATGGATCTGTTTATGTCTACTCCCACTCGGGACGCAGGTGTGTTGTCTCTTTTTTTTTCTTGTCCTGAGGCGTTGAGCTGACCCGAACAGGCTGATGCCGAACCTGAGCCTGGGGTCGCCTTGCTCGCTCATGGACGGTGCGAAGAACGCGTTACTCGTGATAACGTCGTCCGGGCAAGTCTATTCATGGTACATACTCTTCTTTCAATCAAGCAACCCACTTACCCTGTCGTATAGGGCCGTCAACAAGCAAACATCGTTCTTTACACCTGTATCACTTCTGCCTCTTCTTTCTTCAAATGCCTCCGTCACATCCGCCACAGTTCGGGCGAATGGGTGTCCCGTGCTCAATTGTTCAAATGGTATCGTGTACTCGTATGACCCCAGCCTCAACACCTTTGTGAAGCTAACTGAGCGTTGGTGGTCTGAGGGCTCCGACAGCTGGCAGGGCCGGCAGCGCTCTTCATCGCAGACTGCCAATCGCGGGATCATGAGCGTGGTGGAGGGCAGTATCAGCGGCGCGCTCGACGAGGGCGCAGCAGAGAAACCGAGGCCGACGTGGTGGAATACGGCGTTGACGCTGGGGCATTTGGAGACGCGGTTGCATTCGACGCGGCTGTTGGACAGTCCGAATGAGTATAGGCAGGCGCTGTTGATTTATTCGAAGAAGATCGCGGACGAAGGGTTTAGGGCAAAGGCGGAGGAGTTGATCAAGGAGCTTTGTGGGCCTGTGTATTGGTCAGTTCATTTTTAGTTTTTGATTGTTCGGCACCTGATCAAACTGGTTATAGGCGTGCTCCGGAAGATAGGGAGGTCAAGTGGTGTCCAACAGTCGCGGGTATGTCGAAAAGAGATCTTCTCAAAGAGGTTGTCTTGGCCCAATTTGGTTCGTATACATTTGTGTGATTCTGAGAGCTATTCTAATCGTTTGTTACAGCGAAAAGTAAAACCCTAGGGAAACTTGCTATGGATTATCAGGATTTGCTGAAGAAAATGGCGAACGATGATATTTAAGACGATTTTTTGTTGTTGTTGTATGTTACCATTTGTGCTAATCTTGTAGCATGTAGTCTTGCTCGCTATCTTGCTCTGTCATATTTCATTGATTCATTATATCAAAGCGTCCCAACAACTAAGAGAGATTACAGGTATAGTAAACTGATACAACAACAACAGATGACTTGGTATGTGTGCGTGCAACCGAGAAAAAGTGTTATCCTAAAACCCTTGTGAAATAAAGTATTTGTGTAGTTCAAGCGCGACTGTTCAGTGGCGGGCCCCGACTAAGCTCGACGCCAATTTTATGCACGACATGCATGCCCAGCGGCTCAAAAGCCGTTTTCCACGCCTGCGCCCTCCGCCTGCCTGCGAATATCGCCTGCGAGCGCTCGCCCGTCTCGCCCTCGGGCCCAAACACAAACACCTTGTCCTCGTTCCACGGCGCCTCCCCATGCGCAAACGAGATCCACTTGTCCTGCATCGTGTCCCTCACCTTGGCGTACGAGCACCCGTCCACCGACGGCTGCGTCCACATCGAGTACATGTCCTCGTCGCTCCCCACCTCGGACGCGTACTCGTCCTCCTCCTCATAAAACCCGCCCGACTCAAACGTGATCGCCGCACCCGAGTCAGGCAACGCAATGTTGTCGAACAGGTACATCAAGTCGACGCCGTGGTGTGGGAGACTGATTGTCGCGCCCTCCTGGTCGAACACGTACCGCCACACGCCGCGCCCCCCGCGCTCGTGCTTGGCGTAGCGCGCGACGCACTCCGTGGGCCACGCGACGCGCGCATCGTTGATCAGATCAAGCACGCGGTCCACGATCTCCGTGTCGTCCGTGCTCGACGAGATGTCGTACGCGTGCAGGAGGTTCATGCTCTTCGTAAGGGACTGGCACACGGCTTTGAGGCGGCGCACCACGGCAGGGGACGTCCACATTGAGGCGTGCAGGGACCACACGAGGGCGTCCGCGCCGCAGTCGCCGATAATGAGCGGCTGAAGGTGCGTCGGGAGCACGAGCCCTGCGGGACGGAGGACCTTCTTTGAAGCTCTGGATGGAGAGAGGTTCCGAAGGAGGTGGTGGTGATGGTGATGGTGCCCGTCGTCCGCGTAAAAGCAGCTCTGCCACCCGGGTCGGAAGAAGTCGTCATCGTCGACCGCACGCAGCGCCTGCCCATACGCCGTCAGCCGGTCCGCATCCAGGTGGCGCAGCTGGTCCACCGTCGACACCCCCAGAGCGCCCATAATGCGCGACAGATGGCTGCCAGCCGCAGCGACGTCTGGTAGATTGGGTTCTAGAATCGCACTCTGAATGATCGCGCGGTGGAAGAGAGGCTTCAATTCGTTGTCCAAAGATAGCAGGTGGGAGACGACATCGGCTGCGCCAGTCGAGGCTCCGAAAAGTGTAACGTTGTTGGGATCGCCGCCAAAGTCTCCGATGAAGCGATGAATCCATTCAAGGGCTTTACGCTGATCGCGCAAACCTGCGCGCGAGCGTGAGCAATTACCCTCATTAATGAAATATAATATTTCCATACCATAATTCCCGACGCCTACATCGCCAGCCGCCTTATTATCTTCACGGAGCGGAATGCTGGCGGCAAATCCAAACAATCCCAAGCGGAAACTTTTATATCCGGATCAGCATGGGGTCAATTAATTTAATAGAAAAAAGGACCACGTACTTGAACGTGACCAAAATTATTGGCTTTCCCATGAGCATGCTGTGACGTACTAAAGCGCCGCCGTCGTATAGCCAACTGGAGCCAGATCCTCTGTCTGCGCCACTTTACCACGAATTAGAGACTGCGCACACGAGCGGATAGACCGACCTACCCATGAATCCACACCATAACCGGCACGCGCGCGTGAGATGACAACCCAGCGGGCGCAGTGATGTTCAAATTTAAACACTCAAACTCGTTCTGCTTCAGAGCCTGCTTCGGCGTGTCGTCCAGCTCGAGATCAAACATAGCTTCCTCGAAGGTTTTGCTGCTTTTGAATTGCGGGCATATTGGCCTTGATTGACAGCGATCGTCAGATGGGCACGTCTAGTCAGAAAGCTTAACCACGCACCCATATTTTGAGGCGTCCGTGGTCGAATCATACGCAGAAAATAGGTGAGATTGGCGGAATCGGGCTGGGACGGAGGCATATTTGATACCGCGGTACTGGTGGATGGGAAGCTCGTCAGTCGACAGCGGATGCTCAATCCCGAGAAAAGTCGTTTGTAGTGCACCGTGGTGCACTACGGGCGGAGTGTTAGCTACCGCTGAAGGCATGTTGAAAAAGTAAGGGGGAGGGAAGAACGTGTGCGAGCGCCAACGAGGCCAAGACGTGGTAGTGAGGAAGAGAGATCGAAGTGTCTTGTACTGAATCGAGATGTCCTACCCAAGGACAGCATCACCCAAACCTTCTCGGGGCAAGTGATGGATTAAGCGAAACTAAACGGAAAACTCGACTGCCTGTCTCGGATAGGCAACTTGATGTAAATCATGATGCACGTGATGAGTTCATTGGTGAGACCATCATCAGACAGAAGGGCCGAGAATTTTCGCCCAGGCTGCCCTCCGGTGAAACTTATGTCTAAGCGGATGTAGGCGAACCCTGCCTGCGGGTCTCGGAGTCGAGTGAGCGCGGCTTTCGCCGCGAATGAATGGAAGATGGTGGTGGAAAGCGGTGCGTACGGGGTGACATTAGCGTGGCAAGGAGATCTCCCCTAAGATTGGACAATAGACGGCGACAACGCGCGAAGCCCTCCAGTGAGAATACAACAGTTCCGACTGAATGGTTCGGGGATGTCGGGAGATGGGGAAGGGAAGAAGTCATGTCGGCAGATGACTTGTCGAATGACAAGGGGGTGCGATGGCAAGGCCCTTCCTCGCATGACAATCACTTTTGACCAAGCAAGATCCGTGAAATTTGACGATTCGGCTACATATACTAGAATTGTCTAGACATGCAACATTTTACAGTGAGAGAATGTACAAGTAAAATGGTGTATGCCTGGAATGTATAAGTTTCTACGAAAGTTGAGGACGAGGAATCGACCCACAAAAATTCATGACTTCGGCCATCTAGGCCTCGTCATGAATGCATAGGCGAAGCGTCATGCCTATCTCGACCATCACCGTGACATTATTGACTGCCAAAGTGCTTCACAGACTAGAAGCGCGCAAGAGCGCCGTCGTGGTTGCAGTCAAAGAAGTTATCGATGAGTAGATCGGATAATGAACGTGATGTTTGACTAGGACTTTGTATACAAACAGAGTGTATCGCCACAAGAAAACATCACTCTCGCTTGATATACAAGTCAACCGGTCGCCGAAATCCTACCAAATGGACGTTGAGCAAGCCGGCTACAAAGGCGACAGCGGATTTACCTCCATCTCCGATGACTCCGTGATGCTCAGCAGGAGTGAATCCCATCTCCATGAGGATGGCTTCGAATCCTTCGGGGCGTAGAACGAGTTCGATGGCTTTGTCCTGAAGCGACTGAGGCTAGATGAGCACCAGAACAAAGATGCCTGCCACGAGCTAGCATACCTGATTTAGCCTTCTGGCCTTTTTATATGTCTCCCACGCCTGAGGTTCCAGAACAAAAGTACCACCAGGTCGCAGACATGACCATACGCGCTTGAAGAATGTTCTGATACCATCATCGCCTTGATTTAAATGAATCCATTTCGTGATGGAAAAGCTGGGGTAACAAAGTTAGCAAAGGCGATCAAGATAGCAGCGTTCTCAGCTCACGCGATAATCACATCGTACTGCTCGACGTCTTCTGGTATTTCATGCTGGACCCAGTCCGCCGTTCGAAAAGTAAGGTTGTTTGGAAAGACATGTTTTCCTGTTACTTGACTAGAGGGTAGAGGTAGAGGTCCCAGAGAGTGGTCGAAGCATGCAGGAAAGTAGTCTTGCTGTGCGGAAGGTCCTTGAGAGGACCAGACCGTTATTCGTCGCCTCCACGCCGCGCGGATAAGCGTGTCGTCAATGTCCACGCCGACGACTTTACTGGCGCCCCACCGCTGCGCTGTCCGTTCAATCCAATGTCTTGCGCAGGAAACCGAGGCTTACCAAGTTCGCAAGTGACGTGCCCTTCATTACAGCCGACGTCAAGGACGCGTTTTCCTGTGAAAAGATCCTTGGGCAACAGGGCCAGTCTTGGGTCATTTATTGCGGGTCTTTTCGAGTAATAGCTGATGGAAAGGTGAGAGAAATCGGGATAAATCATAGCGTGTAGCGTACCCATGATAGTTGCCGTGGATGGGTACGGTCGACGACATGATGGTAAGAAGGCAAGGCGTGGCGGCAAAATCCGGCACTCTCCTTTGACGTTCCACTTGGACCCACTCTAGCGGATTGTTTTTGGTCGATATGGACTTCGTCGTGGCTTGGAAATGGCATGCTCTTCTGTTGCGGCAGCCGACAGATCACAATAAGCGCACCTTTGGACTACAGACAACTCGGGAAGCTCCGTCTGCGCCGGCTGAGAACCTTGTTTGTGTATGAAAACCTTAGAAATGAAAGGAGTGAAGGTGCTGAGGAGTTTACTCAGTAGTAGTGTTGAGCAACAACACCTTGTCCATTTACTGTATATATGTAGTGAAGTACTTATGCCAACTAAAGTGTGGCCCAAAGCAGGCCAACTGACACTGATTGAGAGATCTCAATATGATTCTGAGTGTCTCTCAAGATTCCAGATGAGACCAGCTTAGGAGTTGTTATACAAACATCTCTAGAGTTTTTTTAATTTTGAGATTGCTATCTCAATGATAACATACAGTCGTTTCAGAACACTTGTCTGATGTGATGCCCAACACACCAAACAAATGAATCTGAGAATTCAGTGAGATTAGAAAAAAGTCGAATTGCCTTCTGTACACACTCTCTACTACATCTAGTGCTAAGCAAAATATATTGGCCACCTGTACAGCCATGTCTGACAACGAGGATGAGCCGTTTTTGGATGTGATAGTCCAAGACAACACCAAGCTGTCACAGTGGGCTATAGAGGATATGGGGCCGTTGAGCAGGTAGCCTAGCCAGTTGAACAACCTGTCTAGGAGCAAGCTCGATTCAACAAGCCTTCACCAGCCCCTCATGTTGACTCTTGAGCACTGTCCCTCTGTCGAGATGTACTAAGTACCTTCCTTGTCGTATGAAATCCTGAGGCCTCTCCTGATCATTCACAGTATTAAAAAGCAGATTTAAAAGCAGAAGTGCCTCCTTGGCGGAGCACCAACATCGCTGGTTGCAGGCAAAATTGCGGGAAGAACTCTGGTGAAGGCCGGATGGACACCACACGAGTCTACCCAACCAACACATAGGGAGTAGGTGGGCAGGTTTAAAATTTCCGCAACCAAAGTGGCTGAACGAGCTGGGATGGAGGGAGAGAGGAAAGAGCGAGGGCAGACGCAGGGTTGGGAGTTACTATATTTAGGCACATCCCCAATGTATGCTACCGAGTAAATATTGGACCGGTTCCTTTCCTTAGCTTGGCCTGGCGCCTATTTTCAGAGTGCTCGTTCCTCGCGCCCTAACTGGCGGACCAGATAGTTAATGGTCATTGATTAGATAGCGATCGGAAATCCCGGTATTTGTACTTGTGTACAAAAGACTAGCCGACGGGCAGTTTCGAAGGACAGGACCTTGGAAGGACCTTGACAAGCAAGGTGATTTGCCATTGCAGACACAAGAGATTTTTGAATAAACGAACGAACAGTCAGAGAGCGGGACTGGCCTTCTACTCGAGTTCAACAACCTGGCCTGGCTTCGGTTATGACTTTCCCTTCATGGACACATCCTCTCGCGCTTAAAGTCTCTCTGGCGACGCCTGCTCCTCCACTTCGCGAAGCAAACAAAATCCTCTCTATATGAGCAATCCTTGCGTCTTAAGTATGCCGCTCCAAATCGCAGCATATCGGTCACTGTGGTCCTTTGTGACTACCTCCATTCCGCCGGTCTCGAACATCAGGCACACTGTGCATAGTTTGAGAACAATGCCGTTGTTGTCCTGCATATCCACAGATCCTCGAACAACAACAAGGAGCACGCGCTTCCATTGTTCTCTCCTCACGGCCGCCTCGTGGGCGGCTATATAAATATCAGAGATGCGTTCTTCATTTTAACCCTCCTTACACTCCTTCTCTCTTCCCATCATGCTTCTCCCACTGACGCCACTTTTTCTTCTTCTTCCCTCTGCTCTCGCAGCCCCATTCTGCAAACTCTCTTCCTCGTCGTCGGCGACAGCGGCTGGTCCAACATCGACATCGACATCGAGTTCTGGCAGCGGGACAACTAATGGCAATGGCACCTCAGATCTCGTTGCAGCAGCGTGGTATCCAAACTGGCTCGGCCTCACGCCATCCAACATATCATGGTCGAAATACACGATGGTGACATACGCGTTTGGGTGCGTTCTTAATCAGCTTCCCGTGTCTTTATCGCGTTTTAAGCTTCTATCTCGTGTTAGCCTGACCACGGAAGACCCCTCTGTTATTAGCATCGAGGATTCCAACGATTTGACAGAGTTTGTTACTGCTGCGCATGCTAATGTACGTGTCAACTCGCTGCTATGGCGGATGTTTTTCATTAACAATGGGATTAGAACGTCGATGCGTTGATATCGATTGGAGGATGGTCGGGATCCATTTACTTTTCGAGCGCAGTGGGGTCTGCGGAGAACCGCACGACGTTCGTGAACGCCATCATCAAGCTTGTGAAGGACTACGACCTTGATGGTATTGATTTCGAGTAAACCGTCTCATCATCATGTCGAAGAGAAACAACTGACGCGTTATGTGTAGCTGGGAGTACCCTAACAAGCAAGGAATAGGCTGCAACATTATCTCGTCAGACGATGCCGCCAACTACCTCTCATTCCTCCAAGAACTGCGCGCAGACGATACAGGCAAAGACATCTACATCTCCGGCGCCGTTTCTATCACTCCCTTTGTTGGCGCGGACGGCACCCCAATGACCGATGTGTCGGATTTCGCGGATGTCTTTGATCACATTGGTATGCTGAATTTTCTCGCTCAGCTGTCATTCATTGACGCCACTCCCAGCTATCATGGCATATGACATCTCCGGATCGTGGTCTGCCACGGTTGGACCAAATGCTCCTCTGAACGACACGTGTGCGACGACAAAGACGGGATCGGGTGTATCTGGCGTCGAGGCGTGGACGGCTGCTGGTATGCCTGCTGAACAGGTACTTCATCTAAATTATACTTCATGCTGGATGACTAAATCATAATGCGCCTGTAGATCGTTTTGGGTGTGGCAGCATACGGGCGTGGATTTACCGTGACTTCATTGAACGGGTTCACTTCTGGTGACACGCTCACGAGCTTCCCAGCGTTCACGGGTATTCCAAAGGGTGATAGCCTTGATGCGCCGTATACCGATACCTGCGGAGTCACTAGTCCCTTAAGCGGCGTGTCAAGATTCGTAGGCTTGATCGAGGATGGGTTCTTGACTTCCAATGGAACTGCAGCAGAGGGTATCGATTACTTCTTTGACGATTGCAGTCAGACGGTTCGTGGTCTTCTATGATCCGCTTAACTTTTTTGTGAACTTTTTGGCAGCCATTCGTGTACAAGAGTGCCACGCAGGTCATGGTCTCTTACGACGACGCGACGTCCTTCCAGGCGAAGGGCAACTACATCACGAAGAGTGGATTGAAGGGGTTCGCGATGTGGCACATCGCCGGCGATTCTGATGACATACTGTTGGATGCCATTAACAGTGCGCTTGATGCGTAATAACGTGTTCCGTCTTTCACGCTTTCACGATCGCTATGTTTTATCATTATTGGTACAGTACAAGTATGTTGTATATTAGATGAAACAAGGGTCTGCGACGCCTTTACTATATCTCTAAACCTGGTCAATTTTCAGATTTACCCTGACGTCTTCTCTGGAGGTGCTTGTTAGCTGCTTCGAGATCCATTGGTACCATACTTGACCTTTCTCCTTCCCGCAACGAGTGTGCATCCCAGTTTTTGCACCATCAAATCAATGATTTGATGGTGCAAAAACTGGGATGCACACTTTTGAAATCATGTCCTCTGCGCCGTTGCATGGCGAGTCTCGATGAACGGATAGCTAATTCCTAACGCATATATCCCGACACACAAGCCTTCCAATGCACTGGTCGAAACAATATGCAAACAGAGCGTGTACTTACTCAGATTGCTTGCGGCACGTCACCGTGTAGTCTGAGCCTTATGTGGGGGGTACTTGGCAGGTGCACCTCGGAGTTCGAATTTGCTGTTGGCCGACTCTGGCATTGAGATTTCGGAGATCTCCGTGGCCGAATTGGGCGTGATCTCCACACGCGTTATCTTTGCTTCTCGCCCATCATCGCGTTTCTGCTGCACAATCATTCTCTGCCAGTCCAAGCGCGTCCCATGAAGAGATGGACACGGATCAGTCAAGCCGTGATCTATCTGCTTTTCTTGAGCCCGAGTTTGGGGCAAATTCATCAAGAGTGTCCTGGCTAATTGCCCAAGACTTTAATCCATATTTAGTTCCGCAGGCAGCCTACCGTAGTGTCAGTACTAGATTAACATAAGTATCATGAATATTCTTCACCTCCTGGTCGCATAGAGCTTTGGTCGGCGCAGTCATAATCCCAATCCCTTCCTCAAATCGCGCTTGCGCCGCAATTAGCGGTGACATGAGAGTGAGAGTCTTTCCATGGCCAGTAGTGATCCTCAGGAAGAGATCCTTGTTCTGGACAAGATCAAACGAGTGTCGGCTTTGGGGTTCATAGAGGGAGGGGATGTTGCATTTCTCGCAAAGTAAAGCATCAAGCCATTCTCGCGTATTCACTTTGTGACGAGCATAGCCCAAAATGGAAGGGCTTGTGGAAGATGACGTTGACATGAATTAGAAGGGGCCGTTAAGGTAAGTCTAGAGGGAACGTTCTCTCGCGTTCGTTGTAGTGGTTGCGACAAGAAAATAAGCTTGCTACTACTGAGCCCGGCGGCACTGGTACTTGCTCCTTTGAGACGAATCTGAATCTCGGGCCACTACGGTCCGACGGCTTGAGCGAGGCAATCACTAATATTCGAACTCCGAGGTGCACCTGCCAAGTACCCCCACATAAGGTCCAGACTCTATAGTAAGTAGGAACGATTATCTTCATACTCCTCATAGAGTCTGGAAATCGAGACTAGTCACCGTGGGAGTTGGACCCACAAACTTGATTGGTCATCCGTTGATCCCTCAAATCTCTCAAAAGAGTTTGTTCTGTCCCGTCGTGAGTCGCACCATCTTCATCGTTCTGCTCCTAGTCGCGATCGCGATCACTTGTTGCATGGCCAGACGTTCCTGGGAACTCCTCTTCGATGATCCTTGGGGCAACGCAGATGCATTCCTCCCCAAATGTCCCCTCATCGCTAAGCTGCTGCGAGCGCTTCTTCCCGGCATATCAAATATGGGGTTCTCCATATCCACCAGGCCCATCTACTACTCTGTCGATGGAAATCAAGTCCAGCTGTCTGCTACTCCTCTCACTAGCCGCCGAGTAGGCGGCCCTGTCACCGCGGACTTTTTCATTGAAGCTGTTCCCGAGGATTGTTTCATTGGCGTCATAGACAATGATGTCGAAAAATTTGGATTGGCCAAACCCACTCTTCCGGTTGGAACGGTGGACGACGTGCACACCACCGCCAGCCCCCGCCGTAATGCCGGACACGCACGAGGACTCGGCGATTTGTTCGTCATCAGCAGCTCACCAGTCGTGATCAGTCGTTTACTTTTCGTCGCCTGCCATTTCACCCATCTTTCCTCAGCGATCCACTACGACCAGCAGTTCACCGCTGGTAGGTCACCACCCTTCATAGTCCGTTCATCACTCCCCCAATGTCCCCGGATCGCTAGGCTCTTGCGAGACTACTTCTTATAGGTTTTGCCTATTTACCCGCCCCATTTTCACCTCTGTTGACGTCTCACCCCCTTCACTGGCAGTCAAGTGGGCCCCGACGTTTTCATCCTTGCTGTTCTACGGTTGTGACATTGGTGCCACGCACAGTGATTCTAAGAATTCGAGCACATCAGAAGCTTGGTCAGTTCCAAAGGCAGGGCAGCAAATCTGCTAGGCTTGATTGAGGCTTGAGATGAGAGCCTTAACGACCCACGTCTTGCCGCCACCAGTAGCGCTATGCACTCACTAGTCAATTTCCATTTTTCTCGTTCATGATCCATTATTTTTGGTTTCTTAACAGTTCACCTTTGGACTTGGTAGTTGCATGAATATACTCATTTCCTGAATTCATTGGCCATATTAGCTATGCGAAATATTTTTGGGTGTATTCGTCAAGGGATTAATCAAGCGTCCCCGACACCGATGTCGCGCACATATATGGCGACCACGCGTTGAACTTTGAGCACTTGGGGAACTACTTCGTTGGGGAGGCCACCTTGATCCCTTCCCGGACAGTATCTTAGTCAGCGGCAGCGCGCTTGTTTTCGCGCCACCATCATGCCTTCCTATTCGAGTGAGTTCGACGACCGGCACCCGTCGCTTTCAAGTTCGACGTACCTCCAGACTTTCTGTGTACTCTAGATCCCTGACGTCCGATGTAATTCGCTCGGTTATTGACAGACGAGTCTTTAGGTGTTCAGGAACTAACAATCACCCTTTGTTCGTCATGCTATCTCGAGATGGACCCGTCACACTATGGGGGATTGAACCTACCTCCGTTTGGGCTGAGTCACAACGTGTGGGCAGTCTCCCCAATCCTCATGTTTCGACGCGTTTATGCTCATTTGGGATGATCCATCAATTCCCTTCTCGCCGTTTTGTTATTCTCGTCTATTGTAGGTGCCTTGATTCTCTCACAACAGCACTCAAGGCTTCCCACACCCCATCGTCAAGGACGGCGCTTAGGCATGCCCCCTCTCGTTATAAGAGTGTGATTGTCTTAACAGTCCTTAACAGTCTTTTCCCCCCAAACGCCACTATCGCGACACGTTGCTTTTCAAATCACTACAATGCTTGAGTTCCTTAACAAGCAGCCTCCGCCACCAAATTACATGGTTAGTACATTCATCGCCTGTATGCAGACGCCTGATCAGTGGCACAAAGCACCAATATGTGCGGATATATGCTCCCGACCGCCATGATCCTTACCACAGGATTCATAACGACTGGGGCTACGTGTTCGGATACGATAATTCCGTAAGTAACGTTTCTCAGTGCCCAAGTTCGTCTGCTTGACTGAATGATGCCCTCAGAGACGAGGTCTGGTTTATATCGTAAGGACACAGGATAACGAGAGAGTGGATCTCCCGCCCCATCAGCTGAGGCCTTTTAGCTGAAGTTCGTCTGTTCCTCCCGTTCTCAATCTATTTATCTCACCAAGACCTTATCATCTAGGGCAAGACTCGCTGTGTCGTCCCGCCTGTGTGTATACCATCTCATGATATCTAGCGGACTTGTATGTACTACCTGAATCACTGTATCATAACCATGGTCTTGCTGTTATAAGATATGTTCTCTTCCATTGGCAGCATACCTGCACTGTCATTTTTGGATTTCAGCGGAAGCAAGCAACCACAACGATAAGATAAGATAAGCTCAGACTGATCCTGGTCTGATCGCAACTGCTTTTGCAACAACAACCATGACTGAAGCTTGAACTGCGCCTGTGTTAGCTGCTAGGGACTCGCAGAATGGACGCTCACCCAAAATCTACTTCTTGTGGCCAGATATTCTTCCTCGTGAATTCCTGCCTTTGAAATTCGGAAACACCACTGCGACCTTTCCATCGTAGCGCGTTCATCTTGGGCGCCCAGAAAGAGAAATGCGTTCACTTCTCGCTCTTCATATGCGGTGTTCAGTGGCAAATCACTCACGTGTCGAGTTGGTCTTCTATCCGCTAGTCGTAAAAGTTGATGACACCCTTCCCGTGGCGCTTAACTTTCATCAAGACAAATGCGTCTTTCGAGTTCTGCGCCACGCAGCTTTCAGCGGCGACATCATTGGAACTCGTGCTCCGAACGCAGCTTACCAGTCATGCAATCCATCATAATGGCCGACTCGACATATGGAGATGCGGGCGCAATGCTTCGACAAAATTAACATCGCCAGATCTTGATCGAGCGGGCTGTCGGTTAGCACAGATTTACGGTAAGTCCGTTTGTCACAGATCTGCGATTCGCCGTCATACGTTGCGTTTAGAGATCTGGCACGACATTCCGACTCGCATCATGCTGGCGTTGCACACACAAGCTTTCGCGTCCAAGTTCGACCAAGGCAGCGCCCAATGGACGTATATAATCGAAGGTCTCACAGGTTTTCATCTCCAGAATCCTCCGGCTTCTACATCCAGTCGAGCATAACATGTCTTCTCCTGTTGCTTCCTACTTTGTTCTTTCCGCCCAAGCTCCAGTGGCTATCAAGTCGCTGATCCAGTCCGTGCTCTCAAAGGTTTCGACCCTTCAGTCTTTGTTTGCAGTTCCACCTGCGACTGAGCTGCAAGCTTGCTGGGAACTTTGCCGTCTTCAGAACGGCATTGGGTGCGCGACGGTTTTCATTCCAGTCGGTAAGCCAGTATCCCACATTCACTAGGAAAGCTATGCTGACTTTCTTTCTGCAGCTTGGTCCATCGCCATGGTCTATCATGCGCAAGCCAATCTCACTGGTCTCGAGGCCCTCACACGTGCTTTCATCCACTTCTTTCTCTGCATCGGAATTAAACGTTTGGTACGTGACCGCGTTCTCACTCAACTCGTCAAAGACTGACTTGTCCTTAAACAGATCATGACCATTGATGATATCCTCGACTATGATATTGATGCCAACGTCGAGCGAACGAAGAAGCGCGCACTTCCTCGCGGGGCCATCTCCATCGAGGAGCGTTGTACAGGATACTAACATCTACTTCAGTCTTGCTATTTCAATGACCGTCTGGCCACTCTACGTACTCTACCCCACTTGCAAACGATGGATGTCATTTGCACCAGTCCCTCTTCATGGGCTGGGCTGACCTCACGAAAGAGGGCCGTGTCGCCTTTGACGCCCTCATGCCCATCTACATCGGCGCTCTCTTATGGACCATCACGTACGAGACAGTGTACCAGCACCAGGACAAGGTTGATGACGTGAAGATTGGCATGAAATCGCTCGCCATCTTCTGTGGAAAATACACGATCCCTGTGTGCACCGCCACGACTATTGGATTCGGTGCGTTTATGACATATGGTGGATGGGTAAATGGACATGGGTTCATTTAGTACACTGCTGTCGCCGCCGCCACGGCAATCCTCTTAAAGAACCTCATGATCACCGACATCGACACACCCAAGCAGTGCATGAACTTCTTCCTTCTCACACCCACTATCGGAAACATCATCCTTGGAGGGCTTGTTGTCGACGCAATTACTCACAGAATTGTGGAAGGCATTCCTCTTCTTCTCTAGCCCTTGTATACCCTTGTATTACCATGAATATACCCGCTCCTGATGTGCATTTGTGAAGCGACAAGTCTAATTCTACGCGAACTCGTCCCCCGCAGATCATTGGTCAGTCCCCGACACGGATGTCAGATCCTCAAAAGTATGACGGCCCCGAGTCGGGATTTAAGTCGCCGTGCGACGAGATTGGAGTTATCGATGGCTCACTTCGCCCGGTCGTGGCGGATTTTGATAAGCGAGCGCGCCGAAAGCTGGAAGGAAGTCTGCCGTTCATTGCGTCGCCGTGGCGCCCGCCACACTCCATACTTAGAAGTACCTGCGGAGTCGCCGCGTCAGACGGATGATGGATAAATACGTTAATGACTGAGAAAACTACTTAACTGAATGTCGCTAAGCGTATCATACAAAGAAGAAAACATACTCTAGACGAGACATACAATTCTTGGATGATGGGTGGCAGGCTCATTTCGATATTGAGGAGGAACTAGTATGGGAAACTCTAGGAAGTCGCAAAGCTTGTCACAAGTACAAGTCAAGACTGTCAGAAGAATCTGCTGGTCAATGCATAAGCACTTTAACGGAGGCCAATTAGGCCGAGAGCGAAAGTGGCCAGGTTTCGGTAGGCGAAGATGGTTTCCCGCCGTCTCTTTACGTCTGCCGCGCCGTGCGCCACACATAGCAGGCTTCGTAGTTACCTATCCCGAAGAAGCAGCTCAAGAAGCTGCGGGGTACGTATTGAATACTTGTTTAGTTTGTAAACGAAAGCCGACACTACGTTGTGAATGGCTACGACAAAAAAGCATTTTATTTACGCAAAGTGCTACTAGGGACACAAGCCATCAGAGTTGGGAGCGGGGGGAATGAATGATAAAGAATGGTATGTGTGCTAAAAGTACAGCTGCAGAGAGCTGCAGCGAAAAATAGCTTCATATATTACGCCGTGTTGACAAAAAAAGGATCATTCAGCAATCACTCAATTCCCTTTAGTGCTACAAATTTGTCTGTATGCATGTACAATGTTGATCAAGGCATTCCCTTCTTCATATTCTCAAACCTGCTCCCCTCATAATGCAGCCAATTCGTCTCGTGCGTCTTCAAACCTCCCATGGCGTCCTTGACGACCCTCACCAAGCTCTGACCAGGCTGCGGCTCCTTGCCAAACCCACCCTCCATCCCATCTCTCGACGAACCTTTATCGCCCGAAAGCTCCCAAAACATGCTTCCGCCAAGACCCATCTTGCGAATCCATTCGCCTTTCCACCGACCGACTTCCTCTGTATCAAACGAAACCATCTCTTTCGTAGAGTAATCATACGTCCAACTCGCCTTGGCTTGCTCGTCGCGATGGACATTGGATCCAGGCAAAGGAAGCGCGCGGTAGTCGTATACTCCCGCCTCCCATGAACCCTGACCTATGCCATTAAAAGGCGACCCGGGGCCTTGCGTGTTGGTAAACGAGCGACCATATAACGGGATGCCGAGGATCAACTTGGCGGGGTTGACACCAGCCGAAACGTAGAAGCCAACAGCGTGCGACGCAGAGATGGGCGGGCCAAAGAGGTTTGCTTGGTGATTGGCAATGGAATCCCACGAGCCGGAAAAGTCGTAGGCCATGAGATTCCAAAAGTCGAGCGAGGCGTCCATCTCACGAACACGGAGTTTCTGGTAGTTGTCCGGTCCGCATGGCGCGGCGATGGTGAGAAGGAAACGGTAGTTGGCGCGCTTTTGGGCGGCGTGGTGATCGAGGGCAGCGCGGAGCTCGCGCAGCAGGTCGACATAACCGCGAGCCTGATCATCGTTCTGAGGATACTCGTAGTCGATATCAAGGCCGTCTAGACCGTAGTCTTCGAGGAGCTGGACAGAAGATCGCACGAACTCAGCTCTGAGAGCAGGATTCACGACGACAGGGTGGAACGAGGGGGAATATGTCCATCCACCGATAGACAGGAGAAGTTTGAGATGGCGATTTGCTTTCTTGAGGTTGTATATCGCCTTGAAGTTGCCGTAAAGGTTGGTCCCCACGTCATTCCAGGAATCGCCGGGATAATGGATATCCTGGTCAGCCCAGGGATCGGACAGGGAGACTGTGCCTGTGGCTGGGGCGATGTTGGCAAAGGCGTACAAGATGTGGGTAAGATCTTGTACGGGAATGAGGGAAGGGGGGAATTTGCGACCGTATATGCCCCTACAGAGACATTAGGTTGCAGTCAATTAAGGTCTTGTGAAGCGTACCAATTAACGAAGCTAGTTTACGAATCAGTCAAGTCGACTTGAGCGAGAGAAACGACGTACTATCCAACACTGTATTTGCCCGTCATCGTTTCTGTCTCGTTGCCCTTGTCCAACTCGGAGTCGGGCTCTGAAATGTGATCCGAAGTCGGTAGAGATGACCACTGGCCGAGTTTGAAAAAGGCAAAAGCGACAAGGGCGAATGCAGCAGCGAAAAGGGCTATTTGACGCCTTTTGGTAGACGGCGGTGGTGGAGGAGATGGAGGATTCTGGTCCGAATCGTCCGTTGCAAGGCGTTCATAAGTAGGTGCCATTTAGCACAGCCACGGCATTGCCCTCTGACGTAGTCGACTGCGATCCGGAGCAAGCTCGCATGTTAGCGCCGGGGACGTTCTGCCAGAGATATGGACAGCGATGAGCAACTCTGCAAGGAAAATAGCTCAAACAACGCCAAAGGAGACGCTGATTGAGTGATTGAGATGTGCTTATCTTATCTTAAAGCTAGGTCTAAAATTCTAATTGACATAGAAGCCGAGACGAGTAATCAAGTTTTCAATAAGGCAGAGCGAAAGCAAAACAGATGGAGATTGGTATATTCAGAAGACTACAAGGGTATAATTACAACACTACTCTCAGATCAGAAAAGGAGAGGTATGCCCTCGACGACTCTATGCACTACCGCATCGGCTACGAGTCCACCAAGCACGATGTTTCCGACGGTTGGTGTAAGGAGGAAGAACTGCATGCACTGCTTGGGTTCGTCGATGTCCGTCACCATCAGATTCTTTAAGAGGGTTGCCGTGGCGGCGGCGACAGCAGTATAGTAAATGAACCCATGTCCATTTACCCATCCACCATACGCCATAAGCGCACCGAATCCAATAGTCGTGGCGGTGCACATGGGGATCGTGTATTTTCCGCAGAAGATGGCGAGTGATTTCATGCCAATCTTCACATCATCGACCTTGTCCTGGTGTTGGTAGACGGTCTCGTACGTGATGGTCCACAGGAGCGCGCCGATGTAGATGGGCATGAGGGCGTCAAAGGCGACCCGACCGTCTTTGGTGAGATCAGCCCAACCCATCAAGATGCCGATGTTGAACATGAGTCCTAGAGGGACTGGTGCGAATGACATCCATCGCTTGCATGTGGGGTATAAAACGTAGAGTGGCCAGACGGTCATTGAAATGGCAAGACTGAATGATTGATTAGAATTCGGCAAAGAAACGAAGACGTTATGAAACTTACGCATTAGGACTCAAGACCTTGTTCGCCAAAGCAATGCCAAGGACTACTTGCATCGCAAAGAAGAGCCATGCCCGCTCGATAGAGATGGCCCCGCGGGGAAGAGCACGCTTCTTCGTTCTCTCAACGTTCGCATCAATATCATAGTCGAGGATATCATCGATGGTCATGATCTATTCAAGGAAAAGTCAATCTCTGATGAAATTGCATATCAAAACGCGGTCACGTACCAAACATTTGATTCCGGTGCAGAGAAAGAAGTAGACGAAAGCACGTATAAGAGCCTCGAGACCAGTCAGGTTGGCTTGCGCATGGTAGACCATAGCGATAGACCAAGCTAAAGACTTCCAGTCAGTATCATTCGTCGAGTCCTATTCAAGTGCCGACTTACCGACTGGAATAAAGACAGTGGCGCACCCCATGCCGTTCTGGAGACGACAAAGTTCCCAGCAAGCCTGCAGCTCAGTCGCAGTCGGGACTGCAAACAGAGACTGAAGGCCCGAAACCTTCGAGGGAACAGACCGCCTCAGCGACTTGAGACCCGCTGGCGCCTGGGCGGAAAGAGCAAAGTAGGAAGCAACAGGAGAAGACATGTTATGCTCGACTGGATGTAGAATTCTGAGGATTCATGGCATTGTTATATACGCGTCTGGGCGCTGCTTTGTCTTGAGACTTGGAACGAAAAAAACCTGACCGGTTGTGTGTGATGCGAGTCGGGATGTCTTTCTGAACGCATAAAGTCGGCGCGATCATGTCTATTTGGAATTAGATTGCGGTCACTTACGATTGACAGTAAAGCGTTAACCGCACAGATTAAGATCTGTAAATGAACTCGCTAAGAGAGTTTAGATATCGTTGCGCCCGTATCCCCTTATAGTCCCGGCGGTATAGCGTACCGCGTGAATACGTTTGGTGTCAGGGCCCGGCAGAGAGAGCAAAGGTGAAGTCCCGTGTTGCATGGCGTATTACGCTGTTCAGTGACACAATCCGTGTGTTTGCTGCGTTTTTCGTGGCAGGCGCAGTACAAGCCTTAGACTGGCACGGCAGGAGCCTGACGTCCTTTCAAAGCAGATTTTTTCCGGTCATTGCGCGTTCTCCAAGGCGACAAAGGGTTTAGCATAGTGGAGGTCAGAAGCAAGAAGTAGTCAGAGGCTAATCATTATCTTATCAATTCATACCCGGCAAGTTCCGAAAATGACCTCCTGTAATGAACTCCCTCGACTCCTCTTAAGCTGCATCTTCATGAGTAAAGAGGATGTTTTCAGAAGGTACCTCCCGTATGAATCTCAAAGGTGTAGGCATTTGTGATAGGGTAGGGAAGTACTTTGGACTAGCGCCTCTCAGGAGTCAGAGCCATCCAAGTCTGAAGCGGCTCCTGGAGCATACGCGTATACAGAGTAAAGCTTTTGACGTAGAGCTGGGCTTGGTGTTTGTTTGATTAGGCATATAGTGACTAAGTAACCCGCGATATCCATGTATTCTGGGGAAGTACATAGTATATGTGGCGTACCAGGACGCCGCGGCCCGCGATGAGCTGAACGTTTCCACGACGGGTTTGTCCGCCCCGCCTATTACCGACACCTGTGAGTTTCGCCGAGCCACGACATCGTCGCACGGCAACTCAAATCCCGACTCGGGGCCGCCATAGACTTGCGGATCTGGCATCCGTGTCGGGAACTGACCAATGATCTGCGGGGACGAGTTCGCCTAGAATTTAGACTGGTCGCTTCGCAATGCACATCAGGAACGGGTATATTCATGGTAACACAAGGGTATACAAGGACTAGAGAAGAAGAGGAATGCCTTGAATGATTCTGTGAGTGACTGCGTCGACAACAAGCCCCCGAGGATGATGTTTCCGATAGTGGGTGTGAGCAGGAAAAGTCCATGCACTGCTTGGGTGTGTCGATGTCGGTGATCATAAGGTGCTTTAAGAGAATGGCTGTGGCAAATGCGACTGCAGCAAAGTAAACCACGCCTTGCCCATTGACCCATCCACCATACGCCATCAGCGCGCCGAATCCAATCGTCGTGGCGGTGCACACAGTGATCGTGTACTCTCCGCAAAAGATGGCGAGTGATTGCATGCCAATCTTCACATCATCGACCTTGTCCTGATGTGGTAGACGTCTCGTACGTGATGGTCCATAGAGAGCGCCGATGTAGATGGCATGAGGGCGTCAAAGGCGACACGCCGTCTTTGGTGAGATCAGCCCAGCCCATGAAAACACCAATATTGAACATGAGTCCTAGAGGGACTGGTGCGAACGACATCCATCGCTTGCAGGTGGGATACAAAACGTAGAGTGGCCAGACGGTCATCGAAATGGCAAGACTGAAGTAGATGTTAGTATCATGTACCACGCTCGTCTCACGGAGACTTACGCATCGGCACTCAGAACCTTATAGGCTAAAGCAACCCCGACGACGACTTGCATCGCGAAGAAAAGCCAAGCGCGCTCGATGGAGATGGCTCCACGGGGAAGTGCGCGCTTCTTCGTTCTCTCGACGTTGGCATCAATATCATAGTCGAGGATATCGTCGATAGTCATGATCTGATGAAGGAAAAGTCAATCTCTGATGAACACGCATATTGGAACGCGGTCACGTACCAAACATTTGATCCCTATGCAAAGGAAAAAGTACACGAAGGCACGCGTGAGTGCTTCGAGACCGGTAAGATTGGCCTGCGCATGGTACACCATGGCGATGGACCAAGCTACGAGCAACGATATCAGCTTTTTAACTAAAGGAGAGCGAGAGAATAATTTACCGAGTGGAAGGAAGACAGTCGCACAACCCATGCCGTTCTGGAGACGGCAAAGTTCCCAACAAGCTTGCAGCTCAGTCGCAGTTGGAACCGCAAACAAAGACTGAAGGGCCGAAACCTTCGAGGGAACGGACTGCCTCAGCGACCTGAGAGCCGCTGGAGCTTCGGCGGAAAGAGCAAAGTAGGAAGCAACAGGAGAAGACATGGTATGCTCGACTGAATGTAGAATTCTGAGGATTCATGGCCTTCGTGTGTACTGTTATATACGCGTCTGGGCGCTGCTTTGTCGTGCAGGTCCTTGAGACTTGGAACGAAAAAAAAAGTCTGACCGCCAGCGTGATGCGACTCGGACTGATCTCTAGACGCACGAAGTCAACGCGATCGTGTCCATTCGGAATTAGCTTGCGGTCACTTGAGATGGACAGCAGAGCGTTACCCGCACAGATCTGGATCTGGAGATGAACTCGCTAAGAGATTCTAGATATCGTTGCGCCCGCATCCCCTTATGCTCGTGGAGGTCATACGATAGTGCGTGAATGTGTCCGATGTCAGGGTCCGGCAGAGAAAGCAACGTGAAGTCTCGTGTTGCACGGGCGTAAGGTTCGGCAATAGAACCTGCGCTTTTCGTGGCGGGCACAGTGCAAGGCTGGTACAGTAGGAGCCTATTCTTCGAGATGTTCATTAGAAACAGAGTCTGTCCCATCGTCGCGCATTTGACAAGTCAACGAAGTATATATCGTAGTGGCGGTCTGGTGGAAGTCAGAAGCGAGTCAGGGTGGTTTTGGAACCACGTCCTCGTATCATCCCCGGCAAGCTCCGAAACAAATGGCTTTCCTGGTACACGCGATTTATTTACTACTCCTACGCTAGATCAAGTTGTACAACGACTGTGATGGTATTCCAGCACCACGGGCATCGCTCACTCGTCTCCACTATCGCCCGGATGCATCTTTGTCCAGCGCATTGTCAGCTTTCCGCTCCGCCAGACAGAAATCGAACAGCTACCTGCTACAAAAAATATGACCACAGGATGTAGTCGACATCCCGTGGAACGCGTCGCGTCCGCACAATCGACAGTAGCACGCCCGCCTAACAGACCCCGGGGTCGAGTGCTTTCCAGTCGAATGGGAAGAAGTACCGCTTTGCACGTTGTTCGTCGCAGCTAGAGCCGTCCGTCGAGGCTCACATACGAGAAGATCAACCCAGGCGACGGCCTCGCCCTATCGATTTGTAAAGAGATATCACTGGTATGCAGACATCAAAGCGTACATCAGGCTCTACCGAAGGCATGCAAGAACTTGAAATTGATTGCCTCCTTTGCGGGGAAGTGCTCGAGTGTGTGTGCTGAAACATCCTAAATCCACACGACCTCACAGAAAGAACACCACAACTCACCGTATCCCGTTCCATTTTCGTTGGAAAGCCGCGTCCGCAGAGGTGACAGACGTGGTCCGGATGGTTGTTGAAATGCCTTTCGAGAGCCTCTGCATCAAGAAACGCCTCGCCGCACTGCTCGCAGTGTCCATGTTTCGCCCGATAATGCTAATGTGGCGAACATGAATAGCCATATCGTTGAAAGGAAATCGGGAGTTACATACCTCGGTGAGAGCTGTCGAATCAAAGACCCCTTCGCCACACAGCTCGCAAGTGGGATGTCGAAAAGAGTCCTGGTAGTGGGCTTGCAGCGCGCGTTCGTAGACCTTGTAAACGCGACAGTTTCGGTTTTGGCAGTTACGCTCGTGGGATCGAAGATGCTGAAGAGCATGCAAATAAGAATAGTTATGGGCGATGATGTACTCACGGCGTCTCGTTCCTTGTCGTCCTGGAATCCAATGCCGCATTCCGAACAGTTAGGATGATGTGGAGATCCTCGATAGTGTTCTTTGAGAGATTCCGCCGTCGCGAACGAGCGGATCGGTTTGCACGTCGAGCACACAAAGTGCTCTTTCTTTGCGTGCTTGACAACGTCGACAATGTAAGCAGGAATATCAGGAATACAGAACGAGAGGAGAACTGACCCTAAGCAGCTCATACTTGACCGGGAAGCTGAGAGGACAAAAACAACAACGATGAAGATATGGCATCGTCTTTGGGAATCTCGTCGCCTCTGGAGAACCGCCTTTATACCGTCAGACGAAGGTGCCTCTAACGTTGAGGACCGTCAACAGAATTTGTCACATTCAGGTCGAAATTTTCAAAGTCACACGGGGAATCATGGAGCTGGCGTTTAAACGCATTGAGTAAACCTACAACCCAAAATGCAACACGATGAGAGCGATCGCACTGAACTCAGGAACATACCTCTATCAGCCCCATAGTCGTTCCGCAGCGCAATTTACGGCGCCAGCGCTTGAAACGATATAACGAGTCATCGTTAATGGGTAGAATGCCACGGATAGCCCAAACCGGGTGTGACTAGAAATGCTGTGGACAGTAAGCAGTAATTCGGCTCTCAAGTGAAGGCGCAGTCTTCTTCAAGAACACCTACAACTTCTGAAGTCAGAGCAACCGAAAGATAGTAGCGCCTTGTTCGGACCGCGCCACAGACAGAGTGCTGGAACACCACCTTTGAAAAAAAAAGACATCGATCAATTGGTTATACTCTTAACACACAGAAAGAAATCCCTTAGGAGTATAAACCATGCAATTGTTGTGCATGGGAATGAGATAGACTTCGAGATGGAGATGTAAGAGCATGACGCCGTCGTAGAAGTTGCCTGTGTTGCCGTAGGCAAAATCATGCAGGCGTTTTGACACGAAACGAAACCGCATTTAGCCAGGTTGCCGAATCGTGGCGGCGCACTACCATGTATACTTACACCCCGAGAACTTGCCCAAACGAGAAAGAAAGGTAGAACGCCGGTGATACTGATCAGGAAATTGTAATCAGCGGGGTTCTGAAAATTTTCATCAGGCAACTCGTATGAAGTCCCTGACTGAGACTCGGGACCGAACCTCGCGATGTTCCGTAACGGGCAGTCAAGATGACGATTGTTAGCACTTGAACAGAATTTGAGTCTGTCGTTCCGAACTGCCGTTAACTCATCGCCTTTAGAAACTCCACTTGACTAGTCCATTTTCCGCTGCTGAATGGGAGAATCTCAAAGGGAGGGACACTGTGATATAAAGTCAGAAAGGAAACTCTCTTGCTAGAATTGATATGTCGTGAGTGAAAAATCTGTCATCGGTGACAATGTTGCCCATCGGAATGGACGAGTTACCTCACTCAATGATTCCCACTCTTCACTTACTCACAACTTCCCATCTGCTTTCTGTTTATGAGTGAACGAAAGAGACATCCCATTCATATCCACATTCGCATACTCTATATCCGCTCGAACATCCGCATGCTCGTATGAAGCGAGGAAAAATGCACGTTAGTTCAGATAATGGCGATAACAATCGAGCCACGCTTTCTTCCCAGTTTTCTCGATGACATCCTGTCATTATGTTAGAAGGTGGTGACAGAGAAGAAATAGTTTTACCCCGTGGCAGGGAATAATGCGTTCGAAGTCCCACTGTGCGACCGTCTTCGAGTCACGCTTCATAGCCCTAATGCATGCAGCGGTCAGAATCAAGATGGAAAGACGGACGAAAGGAACACGTACTCTCTGTCTTGGCCCATCGTCCAAGCAAAGCGTGCAGCAGCCCATCCATGGGGACTGACTCCACCGAAAATGGGAATCTTGCCAGAAGTCTTGGACTTGGAGTATTGCTCCGTAGCGGGGAGGTTGAAAAGTAGGTCAGCTTCGATGAGCGTCTTCGAGGCCGGATGAAAGAAAGCGACGTCCTTGTTGACAAAGCCAGAGAAATAACAATGTTGGATCTGTGCGAATAGTTAGCCACACGAGAAGAGGTGTTTGTGACCACTTACATCGTCTTCAAACCCGTATTTGGTATCGGGAGGGTCTTTGCCCCAGATACCGTCGTACTTGAGGTCTTTGTTGCCGTGTTGCACCACCGCATCGGCCGGAGCAATGAGTTTCGCGTTTGGATAGGCAGTCTTGTACTCGGCTATAAGAGCACACGCGTCAATGCGTAAGATGACGCGCATGTGTGCGTGACCAGCTTACTGAGGAACAGATGGTGCACTTTGTCCGCCGATACGATATACCTGAACGTGATTGATGTGTGATAGCCGGAGGGTTAGAGCAGATTACTCACTCGACTGGGCCCATATTGTCCAGCGTGGCTTTCGTCTCAGTGGACAAGGGCGTTGATGCTAAGACCCATACACCGCCGTTGGATAGCTTGACTGCTGTCGAACGTCCTCCAATGGGAACTAGCCCGCCTCGAGCGAACGGCTTGGAGAAAATCCAGATATCCTTTGCGACCTAGACAAAACGTCTGGAAGCGATACATTTTGCAGAAGATATTGGGTGTACTTCACGAATAACAGTTTCCATATCTGACATGGTGGTGGTAGAAGGCAAAGAGCAAGAGCAGGCTAGACAGAGGCATATGGGTCCGATCACTGCAAAGTGGTACGTCATGACATGTCATTTTAGGAATGACGCGTTCCGAAAGAATCTTTAGACAAAGTCAATAAAACAACGGGGTACGGCGAAAGTAGCCTTGCTGTCGTTCGAGGATGAGGGCAAGGACCATTCGGATTGGAAAATCGCTAAGTAGGACACGTGCTGAAGCGATGTGACTCGTACCACATGAGGTGACAAGCCAGTCTGATCGCGACGCTCGACTCTGATCGTCTTTGTTTTAAGTATGTCATTAGTTCGGATTAAGGCTAGGGTGTCCTCCCACATCCCGCCTGTGATATAAGGGTGACCGCGGTCGCGATTACGGCTCGCCCAAGTTTTTGATAGAAAAGCAGTTTTCTTGCGCCTGCACGATATCGCTCGCTAGGCCATAACAGTTTCAATCTGCAAAACGATCAGCCTAACAGTAAGCAAATCATCATGAATATGGTACCCTTCAATTTCTCATCTATCGTTCACTAGCTCTCATTGATGCTGCGCACCGTTTGCCCGTTTCAACAACGTGTAGCAGATCCATGTGCTACGATATGCAGCGCTTCTAAACGCATCTACGTATTCTACCTTGCGATCGCTTCGCACTCCTCCTCCGCATGGCCACGGCGATTGATGTAGGTTTCGTCTGCTTCCAATATCATATGTCACGCCATGTCCATCAAGAATAGTACGGCCCCCCACTACTTACCCATCTGGTGCGTCCGAAGCGCCTTGTTGGTCTAACGCGTTCAATGCGAAACACTGCGGAGGTGTTTGTTTGCAAATATCTTAACTCCTTCTGATTGAGGACTCGATACAAAAGGATGGGAGGTACTAGTCCAGTTCGTGAATCCATTGTAGCCTTAGTCTAGCTGACATGCTCGCACAATCTTTCGTCCTTGCCGCCCTTTTTGCTTCATTGCCTGTCCTGGCCGGAAAACGAGGCCTTGCGTGGCCTTACTGTATGTTATCTTCGCCTTCTCACATTTCGAATATGGCCTCACACGTATGTTCCTCCCAGACAACAGTCCTTTGTGAGACTTTATCGGATTATGATTCTACAGCTTTGACCAGCTGCCTCTCAGAAATCCTGCACTTTTGAAATCTGATCCCGTTAGTTGATTCCGTTCCCATGAGGGGAAAAATTAATTCTTAGTTCCGTTCTACAGGTGGTCGCCATGTACGCTTTCTGCTTTAACCTTGCCGCCCTACTTGACAGCGCGGTAGTTACGACTGGGAAACCTACCAGCCCCCCTCCTCAAACGGGAATGGCGGTCTCGAATTCATCGGCATGCAGCGCGCCACAGACGCGGACTCTAGTCCCATCGGCGAGCTCTCCAGTCGCGCCGCGGCTCAAGGATGGTCCAGTGTGTTCTTGTCCTTTTTTCTGTACATAACACTCACCAACGACCGGCAGCCGTATTCACATTGAACGAACCCGACACTGGGATGATCAGTGCCGCCGATGCAGCCTCTTGGTACATCACCTATATCAACCCTCTGGTACGAAGAATCTCTTTGCATCATTCCTCGAACTGATTCCTATCTACTACAGTCTATTAAAAAGGCGCTCCCTGCCATCACATCGAGCGCTAGCTCCGGACAAGGTCTCAGCTGGTTGGCCAGTTTCATCTCGGCATGTGGTGGCTCGTGCTCTTACGATTATATCAACTTGGTTTGTCCTTACCCGCTTTGTCGCATTCTGTACTGACCCGGTTCGTAGCACTGGTACGGGTGAGTATGAAGGGAACTCACTTGCAGCACGGTCACTGATTGTATGTGCAGAGGGAGTTTCAGCGAATTCCAATCTTATATCGAAGGCGCCCATGCGATCTATCCTGTGCGTCCACGCTATTCCATGGTTGTCACGCACAAGCTAACCTACCCAGAACACCCCATTCGTGATCTCAGAATTTGCGCTCACCAACCCTGCTGGAGGTGCTGCTGATCAGTGCGTTTCTCAGTTTCTTGCCACCAACCCTTCTCGTTACTGACACTCTGAAATGTAGACTGGCTTTCTTCACTTCTGTAAGTTTCCTCCCATTCAACGAGTTCAAGTACACTGACTCAAGCACTCCACAGGCATTCCAATGGCTCGACGAGCAAGACTACATATACCTCTACTTCCCATTCGTCGCCACCTCTCCCTCCCTCTTGAGCAGCAATGACGCTGCGGGGGCTGCGTACGTCGGCACGGGATCGTGTCTATATAACGACGATGGCTCGTTGTCGAGCGTCGGGAACCTCCTGACTGCTTGATCTTTCTTTGATTACAATCAATAACTCTCTTCTTGTACTGTATCTAATGTTGATATATGCCTATTCTCCAACCGAGCGTTATAAGCGATGATCTACACCCTGGACCGAAGTGACGATCTCTCGCTTAGGACAATTCCCTCAGGTTAGACGTGCGTAGGGTTTGAGAGAACAAACTTCTCAATTACTCGCGAGCTGTGATGGTTTGTGGGCGTCGAAGGGCACAAAGTTGATCATGTGGCGCATTTCATTGAATGGGTCCTGCATCTTCATGTGTCGCTCATAAGCGGCATATACCCAGATTCAGTGTGCACGCGCGACCTGCAAAATATACCTCTACGGCTGCAACTCATATCTAACCTACAAGTTGTACAAAGTCGCCTGAATCCTTAAAACTCGTTATGCGTGATCGGAACTGCTCGTAAATCACGCTTACCGACTCGGGCTCTCAAGTCTTTGTTTCGACTCTGGTCCGCAGAGATTCAGCGGCCCCGCGTCGGGTTGATGAATCTCGCAACGTCTGAATGGATCTCGGACCGTATACGATACAGATACGGTCCAATAAATCAAGGCAGTGAGAATCTAGATCGTGGCCGCTCAAAAAGGGACAACTCCGACTCGGCTGTTGAGAAAATAGACAGGTTAACGTTACGCCACACATGTCATGTAAGTAATACCGAGCCGGGGCGCTGTAACGCTACATTGATGATGCTATAGTAATGATATAATGCATAAGTAATTGTAGGTGAATCATAGCAAGAAGTTGGCTCTTGTATAGTAAATCCACTAGTGTTTAGATTGTAGGCTGAATGATAATAAGAGACATCTAGCTTGCCCAGAACTGCCAGGCTGTGTCTACATCTGAAGCATGTGGCGCCGCAGGAACTGGCTTTTCGGAGAAAATCGGTCGTCCTCGTGAACGCGAACGCGAACGCGACGAAGACCGACTGGAAATAGAAACACGCTTCATCCCCTTCTCAAGCAAGGCCGCTTCGTGAGGTGGCGTAGAGGGAGAAGAAGGTGGAATGACCGATATCTTCACTTTGGGTTCATCGGGATGATGTTGCTCCAGAGACCATGTCTTCCCATGTCCACATCCCGTGCAGTGATCATCGTCGGACTCGTACAGCGTGCTGTGGTCTTCCGAGTCCTCCTCTAGGCCCTTCACGCCCGCCGATGCAATGCGTCCATCAGCACTGACAGCTAACGATGCATCGCTATCCATTTCCGTCTCCATGAAGCGTTCTGCCGTCTCCGGGAACACCAGTGTTATTCCGCGCTGGAGCTGTGGAAGCGTGTCCAGCACAAATGTGCGCATGGACATAAACGCTACATGCCATATCTTGAGAAAGGGGAACGTCTGGAAGACATGGACCTAAAGTACATATTAGGTGGCTATACGTAGGCGTTGAACGATGAAGGCTTACTCCATCCTCGTATTCCTCGTGCCGGACCTTCACCCCAGCGAGTTCGGCCTTGTTTGCCAACATCGTGATCTCATCCTGCAGAACCTCAGAGTCGCCAGATTGAATGAGAAGAGGAGGGAGATCTTTGAAGTCACCGAATATAGGACTCGCGTATGGATGCATCAAGTACTTTTCCATCCCTGAGCCCAGGTAGTTGGCGATAGGATTCATGTGGTCATCAGGCGAAAAGACTGGAATGACGTCGTAGGCTGCGTTCGAATCCCAAGAAGCGCCACTCATGGTCATGTCTAATGATGTTTGAGGAAGCATTCGTAGCTACACAAGGCAAATCATACGCACCAACCCAAGGGGACATCAGAATCCCGCCTGCCGGGACTGGGTAGTGGTTGTCGCGGAGATACATCAACAATGCTAAGGCCAGTCCTCCACCAGCGCTGTCGCCAGACACGAGGATGTTTTCTGGGGGGATGTGCAAGTCCTCTGTCAACCTGAAGTATGCACTAACCGCGTCATGGAGTGGGCCGGGGAAAGTGCACTCTGGAGCTAGCCGATAGTTCAAAGCTAAACATAACGCGTCAGAAAGAAGTGACACGTGAAGGATAGAGAACATACAGAATACACGCGCGTCCGTGTATTGCGCCAAAGGCACGGAGATAATTCTCTTTTCTTCTGCACTCCCAACGTAGTAGGCACCTGCAGTGGATTAGATCGGAATGTATTATGGAGGAATTTTATCCTACCTCCGTGAATGTAAAGGATGACGCGCTCAGTTGGTTTGTGAGGATTGTGGGTTCGCTGGCCAACCTGAGCAGCCTTCCACTCAGTCTGTAGTCGCTGCCAAGTACGTTTCCCAACGAGCCATTCACCAGAGAGCTCGCGTGTTCCAGTCTCCTGAGCATCCAACGATTCAAGGATACCGCGTAACCGTCTGCGCTTGACTTGAAAAGTTACAGGCGTGACGAGCGCGTCGGCGGGTGGGGGGCCAAATCCACCCATACCCATGAAGGTGCGGATTGAGGGCTATATATAATAAATGGGCGAAACATTGCTCAAAGAGGGAAGGACGTACCACATCCATAAGCTCGGTGTGCTTACCGGCACCACGCATTAAACTCGACATCAATGTCATTTGAATGCCCCAGGACTTCTTCCGTGGGCCCCAGATGGTGTGAGCGAGCGCGTCGCCAGTCATTTGAGTGACTGTGTTTGAAATATTAGCCATCGTGTTGTAAAAGAAACCTGCTCATACCTTTGCTAGCGACAAAGAAGGCATACTTGTAAGCGTGCCATGATTTCCACTGAGGCTGCTCGTTAATTTTCAGACTGGGAGTCATACGAGCAGAAGGCGGAGCGATGCCGGGATGGGAATAGTGTTCCACAAGAGCTTCTAGGCGCTTGAGCTCTTTGCAGCATGCATCCTGGTTGTCGTAGTGTTCCTCCTTATGTGTAGGGTGGCCGGTTGGGCAAGAAATGACAATCATGATGAAGGGGGAGAGCACAGGCGATGATATGTACCAAACCTCAAATCGAGAAATGGTAGTTATTTGTTGCGGGAGAACAATGAAGTTTTTTGGCCAAGTCCTCTCGTATATAAAGGACGCAGGTATACCCGTCAGGACAGGCCGAGCTGGTCGATAACCGCTGTACTTCGGCGCGTTGACTGCGATGTGCAGACCGTGAGCCCGACATCGGAACAATCCATTTTGGCGCGCGCAAATCGTGTCAATGTGTTCCCCCTTCAGATTCGCCGCTGTTTCATCCGAGAAATCGTGACCGTTGGCACGACGGCGACTTGTTTTCCGTCAGTCTACACTAATGTTGGTTAGTCCCCAGGTGATGGTCTAGGAAAGAGAGATATTAGGGGACCAGAGTGTCAGCCAATCTGGATGGCGTGGTAAAAGGCCTGACACGTGGTTGCCCTTTCCCTTTGAATGCTCAAACTTGGTTACTCGAAACAGGGAAATCCTGATATCTTGCTTGATGCGCTCCTGGCCGTCACGTCCATGAACCATTCGCATCCGTGTCGGGTGATGAATCATTGGACCAGGGTACGCGCCATCTCTCATTCAGGACGTTCTTATTTTTGGTCAAGGAAAGAAGAAAGTTCGAGACTTTCTTCATATTAGTTCATGCTAAGAAGTGCTCATTATTGTCCAGAAGTCGTTCCGAACAGGATCCTCCATTGAATGCTTCCCGACGGTCTGCTTCAAGCCGGTCTAGTTCATGCAGATACAAATCGATTTGGTGAGGAGCACGGTTTCACGTTCTCCTGCCAGCTGTTTACACCGCAATGGTGCGCGCGGTCTCGGGCTCTGTTCATTTCATTCATACTTGTACTGAAAAGCAGGCCTTCCTCTGTCGCGTCGACTACAGCTTTCACCCTCACATTTCAGATGGTAACACAGTAAATCAATCTTTCCCTTTATTTTCCTTCGGGCTCTCATACTTGGCGCTAGCTGTGTGGTCGGTGATTGGTCACGTCCCTAGCGATCCCTTGTGGCTTACAGCGTCGACTCTGGAGCTAGATTATAGTGCGGTTACGACCTTAAAGACCATGCTCTGGTAATACTACTTTCCCCATTTGAAAAGTGCTTTCCATTGTGACTAGATTAAGGGTACTACCCTTTCTTGGGGATGAACTGGATACGACAGCAATGGCGCATTCCTCAAGCCCAAGGCACTTCATGGGCCTGCGTGACGAACGTTTCGGCAGCGGCGTAAAAGCGTAGAACAACACGAGGCCCTGCTGTGGTTTCAGAGAGTTCAAACGGTCGACTGATGCTGTTGGCAGCGAGCGATTCGATATATGGAGATGCGGGCGCAATGCTTCAACATCGCCCAGATGGTCATATCTTGATCGAGCGGGCTGTCGGTTAGCACAGATTTACAGTAAGTCCGCTTGTCACAGATCTGCGATTCGCCGTAATACGTTGCGTGTAGAGATCTAGCACGACATTCCGACTCGCATCATGCTGGCGTTGCACACACAAGTTTTCGCGTTCGAGTACAACCACGCTGCGAGTCAATGCAGCGCCCAGACGCGTATATAACCGTGCACACAAATGCCTCGAATCCTCAGATTCCTACGATTTCTACATCCAGTCGAGCATAACATGTCTTCTCCTGTTGCTTCCTACTTTGCTCTTTCCGCCCAGGCGCCAGCGGCTCTCAAGTCGCTGAGGCAATCCGTTCCCTCGAAGGTTTCGGCCCTTCAGTCTTTATTTGCAGTCCCAACTGCGACTGAGCTGCAAGCCTGGTGGGAACTTTGTCGTCTTCAGAACGGCATGGGTTGTGCGACTGTCTTCCTTCCACTTGGTAAATCATTCTCTCGCTCTCCTTCAGTTACAAAGCTGATGTTGTTGCTTGTAGCTTGGTCCATAGCCATGGTGTACCATGCGCAAACCAATCTCACTGGTCTCGGGCCCTCACACGTGCTTTCATCTACTTCTTTCTCTGCATCGGAATCAAATGTTTGGTACGTGACCGCGTTGTCACTCAACTCGTCAAAGACTGACTTGTCCTTAAACAGATCATGACCATTGATGATATCTCGACTATGATATTATGCCAACGTCGAGAGAACGAAGAAGCGCGCACTTCCCCGGGGCCATCTCCATCGAGCGCGCTTGGCTTTTTTCGCGATGCAAGTCGTCGTCGGGGTTGCTTTAGCCTATAAGGTTCTGAGTCCCGATGCGTAAGTCTCCATCATACGGGTGATGTACATGATACTGATATTAACTTTAGTCTTGCCATTTCGATGACCGTTTGGCCACTCTACGTACTCTACCCCACCTGCAAACGATGGATGTCGTTCGCCCCAGTCCCTCTTGGACTCATGTTCAACATCGGCATCTTCATGGGCTGGGCTGATCTCACCAAAGACGGCCGTGTCGCCTTTGACGCCCTCATGCCCATCTACATTGGCGCTCTCCTGTGGACCATCACGTACGAGACCGTCTACCAACACCAGGACAAGGTAGATGATATGAAGATTGGCATGAAATCACTCGCCATCTTCTGCGGAGAGTACACGATTCCCGTCTGCACTGCTACCACCTTGGGCTTTGGTGCGCTGTTAACCTACGGTGGCATCGCGAATGGGCAGGGCGTGGCTTACTTTGCTGCCGTCGCCCTTGCCACAGCCATTCTCCTAAAGAACCTTATGATCACCGACATCGACGAACCCAAGCAGTGCATGAACTTCTTCCTGCTCACTCCCACTGTCGGAAACATCATCCTCGGAGGGCTTGTTGTCGACGCAGTCACTCACAGAATCATGGAGGGTATTCCTCTTCTTCTGTAGTAGTCACCATTTCACCTTGTATACCCTTGTATTACCATGAATATACCCGTTCCTGATGTGCATTTGTGAAGCGACAAGTCCAATTCTAGGCGAACTCGTCCCCGCAGATCATTGGTCAGTTCCCGACACGGATGCCAGGTCCGCAAGTGTATGACGGCTCTGAGTCGGGATTTGAGTTGCCGTGCGACGAGATTGGAGTTATCGATGGCTCACTTCGCCGGTCGTGATGTACTCTGGCGGATTTTGATAAGCGAGCGCGCCGAAAGCTGGAAGGAAGTCTGCCGTCAATTGCGTCGCCGTGGCGCCCGCCGCCACACTCCATACTTATGAGTACCTGCCCAATCGCTTTATTAGACGAAGGATGGATACATACATGAATGGGTGGGCAAACTACCGCGCTGAACGTAAACTATCATGCAATAGCACCTTACTTTACAGAGTATATACAACTATCACCACTTTCGTACCCACTCACAGCGCGCACACTCACACTGGCGGGTGCACACCCACAGTAGTCCCTGCTGACACATGAAAATAATTGCCGAATTTGGACAGCACGTTCATCCCCGCCACGCGCCCCTCATCCCGCCCCACCCGAGAACATATATATTCACCACTAACCGACCCGAACCCCGAACCCTAACCCTTCCTAACCTGCAACGAAGCCTAAGTGTTGGGCGCGCTGGCGCGCGCGGCGGAGTCACCATCTCACCCTAACCTACCCTAACCGGCGCCATACAACAAACAGGATATCAATTACCAATTTTGGCATTTCCTGCGCGTGGCAGTGTGCCCGGGTGTGAGTGTGCACGGTCCGATAGATGTAAACACTCTACTTTACACCATGTACTTATACAATTCCGAATTGTATAAGTACATGGTGAGTCTTGATGATGGGCTAACTGCGAGATTGAAGAGGAACTGCGAGGAAACTCAAAGAAATCGCCAACCTTGTCCTTGGTACAGGTTTAGACTGTCAGAAGAATTTGCTGGTCTATGCATGAGCACCTTGAAAAGGAGGCTAATTGGGTCCGGAAGGAAAGTGACCATGGCGCGGAGTTTGCCGAACGCGATAAGATAACTACATGGCAACCCTGAACTCTTCCTGCTTCCATCTTCGGATTCCACTGCTTTCACGCATAGCAGTGTTGGCAGACTTTGAAATGCGCCCGCCTCCTTTACGGCGCGAAGGTGCTGGTTCAGATGCTCCACATATGGCTCTAACTTGTCTTGGGCACATAAAACCCAGCCTGAAAGTGGTCGGTCCAGTTTCAACAGTCAAATACGGATCGGAGGAAAAAACTTCGTCTTGTGCAAGCGCTCTGGGCACTGCAGGCGCCCGCAGTCGTTGCTCTGCACTATTGCCATCAAGAAAAACGTGTATGGTGTCCAAAAAACCCATCGTGACAGTACGCCCGTGTAACACGACACCCCGCATGCTCTCTCTTACACTGTCGTGACGTCAACAAGCGAGAGCAATCGCACAGTTTCTCAAAGCCACTGCGAGTGTATATGGGGATGCGGGCGCAACGATATCTAAATCTCTCAGTAATGCATCTACAGATCCAGATCTGTGCGGTTAACGCTTTGCTGTCAAGCGTAAGTGACCGCAATCTAATCCCGAATAGACACGATCGCGCTGACTTTGTGCGTCTAGAGAGACAGTCCGACTCGCATCACACAGCCGGCGAGGCTTTTTTTCGTTCCAAGTCTCAAGGACCTGCACGACAAAGCAGCGCCCAGACGTGTATATAACCGTACACATGAATGCCATGAATACTCAGAATCTTACGGTTTCTACATCCAGTCGAACATAACATGTCTTCTCCTGTTGCTTCCTACTTTGCTCTTTCCGCCGAGGGTCCAGCGGCTCTAAAGTCGCTGAGGCAGTCCGTTCCCCCGAAGGTTTCGGCACTTCAGTCTTTGTTTGCAGTTCCCACTGCGACTGAGCTGCAAGCCTGGTGGGAACTTTGTCGTCTCCAGAACGGCATGGGGTGCGCCACTGTTTTCATTCCAGTCGGTAAATCGGTACTTGAATAGGACTTGATGAATGATACTCACTCAAGTTGCTTAGCTTGGTCTATCGCTATGGTCTATCATGCGCAAGCCAATCTCACGGGTCTTGAGGCGCTTACACGTACCTTCGTCTACTTCTTCCTCTGCATTGGGATTAAATGCTTGGTACGTGACCGCGTTCTTTCTTAACTCGTATATCAAAGATTAACTTGTGCTCGATTAGATCATGACCATTGATGATATCCTCGATTATGATATCGATGCGAACGTCGAGAGAACAAAGAAGCGCGCACTTCCCCGTGGGGCCATCTCCATCGAGCGCGCGTGGCTTTTCTTTGCGATGCAAGTTGTTGTCGGGGTTGCTGTGGCCTATAAGGTTCTGAGTTCCGATGCGTGAGTCTCCGTGATACGAGCGTTGTACATGATACTAACATTTACTTCAGTCTTGCCATTTCAATGACCGTCTGGCCACTCTACGTACTCTACCCCACCTGCAAGCGATGGATGTCGTTCGCACCAGTCCCTCTTGGACTCATGTTCAACATTGGTGTTTTCATGGGTTGGGCTGATCTTACCAAAGACGGCCGTGTCGCCTTTGACGCCCTCATGCCCATCTACATCGGCGCGCTCCTATGGACCATCACCTACGAGACCGTCTATCAGCATCAGGACAAGGTCGATGATGTGAAGATTGGCATGAAATCACTGGCCATCTTCTGCGGAAAATACACGATCCCCGTGTGCACCGCCACGACTGTTGGATTCGGCGCGCTGATGTCGTATGGCGGATGGGTAAATGAACATGGGTTCATATACTACACTGCTGTCGCTGTTGCCACGACGATCCTCTCAAAGAACCTGATGGTCACGGATATCGACGAACCCAAGCAGTGCATGCAGTTTTTCCTTCTTACACCCACCGTCGGAAACATCGTGCTTGGTGGACTCGTCGCCGATGCGGTAGCACACAGAGTCGCAGAGGGCATACCTCTCCTTTTATGATTTCAGAGTAATGTTATATACCCTTGTAGTCCTCTGAATATACCTGTTTACTTTATCGATGACGCGTGGGTCAGTGTGCAATAATCTCCGATGTCTTTTGAGGCTTCATGACCTCTTTTATTGGTGGTTGCAATTGAATTGCCTGGTTTCCCACTAGTTTTGAGGGCAATGTCGCATTCTTTTCGCGCCTTTGGGTTTAACAAAATATTCTTTTCGCCAACTTGCTGGCCATCCCGTTTTCTCATTGTGACTGAGGACTCGCATTGTGGCGTAAGCTTGCTGAAGTCAATGACTGTTCCCAATCCCAGTCCTTATGTCTTTAAGGTCAGGAGGAAGTCCTCCTACTGTTGGGGCTATGACCAGGACCTCGGAGTATTCTCCTCTAGTGGACATATTCAAACACTTCTGGATGTCTTTTACAATAAAGGCGGAAAATATCAGAAGTCGGATTATTGGCATGTGTATATTAGGCTGACTATACGCTCTTCCTAGCTTCAACTTCTGTGGCGGTCTCTCGGGACGATATAAGCCCTAACCCTAAAGCCGGGTTTTTGCTTATGTCACCACATTTCCCCAATTCTGTCGATCATTGCGGCGGCATCTCTATTTCTTACCACCACCATCGCCGTCGCCGCCGCCACTACTGACGACGACGACGAACGATCTCGAACGATGGCGAAGACCAAGGCATTGACGCCGCAGGAGCTCTATGCCGCACGGAAACAACGAGAAGAGGAGGAGAAACAGGCCTTGATGCCGCCTGGGCTCATTAACCAAGGAAATACCTGCTTCATGAACTCGGTTTTGCAAGGGGTGGGTGCAATTCATGCTAATTCCGCTGACGTTGACGTGTTCGGCAGCTAATAGCTACCCGTTTACTTGCCGATCTCATATACTTCCGTCCCCTACCATCCGACGTGCAATCCCACTCGGCCACACTACTCGCACCGCGGCGGTCGCCTTTGTTGACGAACGGCACGAAATTAGCTGGCCAGTACCAGCAGAAATGGGTCGACTCAATGCCCATCGGCGATGTGTTCGTAAATGTCATGCTCAAGGCATGGGATGCACAGAGAAATCGAAAGAGAGATAACCAAACTCCCCGGTGAGTACCTTATGAGCGTGCTTGCTCTACTTTACCAATGTATCTATCAGATCTCTTCTGAGCGCCCTCGGTCGAAAGTATGATCAGTACCTGGACTTTGCCCAGCAAGACGCTCACGAATTTATGCGAATACTGCTCGATGCTATGCGCATGGAGGAGTTCGATGTGTGTTCCTCTCCCATGGAATACTGCTGTATCTGACTCTCATTACAGGTGATCAAGAAACGCCAGCCGCAGCCGCAGCCAACCAAGAAACGGCGGCGAAAGCAGTTCTCACATACTGCGGACGACGACGAACGACTCATTTCCTTGTCGGACATGATATTTGGCGGCAAATTGACCAGCATCCTGGTCTGTCAAAAGTGTAAACATGTGTCACAAACGTACGAAGACTTCAACGATCTCAGTCTCAGTATTAAACCCGAAGATTACGCCAAGGAGCGCAAGCGGGATCGCTTAAAGAACCTAGCAAAGCGCCTTGCAGTCTTTCCGACCTCGTTTCCGTCATCCTCTCTTCGTATAGAAGAGCATCCTCCGCGTTCTTCCTCCGCACCGCCTGGCACTCCCCGCGAAATACCCCAGATTGTGGGGCAAGATGAATCGCCTATAATGGATGATCCCAGACGGAAGAGCATTGATGTTGTGCCAGATCCACCCACTCCCGCTGCATCCATCGTATCAGAAGTTGCCGAATCTGCGCGCTCTGAGGAATCTGTTCCTGCTTCTGACAAACACCTTGAATTTGTGGATGCTCCCAAACCTGAGCGCGAGAAGAAGAACGATGATGGTTGGGGTAGGCTGGGTCGCCGACTTAGCATGGGTCTGTATAGTGCGAAGGAGAGAAAAAGTCGATCTCGGGAAAGGCAATCAAGCCAGGATTTTACTCATACGGAGTCTTCGGCCACAACGGTTGTGGATCCCGTTGCGCCAGCTCCAGTACGACCAGATACACCGACTATCAGTCTTCCTGACGCAGTCTATTCACCAAAACCTGTTGGCGCCACATCTGACGCCACATCTCCTACGCCATCTCGCCCGGCCTCAAAAACCCGTGTCACCCCCATAGCTCGCAGTCGTTCTCCAAAACCGCCCAAACCAAGTAGAGCTGAGACGGAGTACCTCCGCAAAATCCTAGCGGATGTCACCTACTCGTCGACCAACCCGTTTGCGCGCCTTAATCATGCAGTTGAGCATACCTCTGCTCAGAGCATGTGGTTCAAAATGGGCCAATTGCCAGGTATTGAGGATTGTCTCAAGATGTTCACGGCGGTTGAAATCTTGGATGGCGATAATAAGGTTCGGTGCCGTCGATGTTGGAAAATCGCCAATGGGCTTTATACGCCTAAAGTTGATCACGATGACTCTGACAGCGTCGATGGTCATCCCGTAGAATCTCTTGTGGATGATATTTCGCAAGAGTCCCTTGAATCGGATTCTGACATTCCGACATCTTTGTCGACGCCAGAGCTGTCGGATTACTCACATACATCGTCCGACGACCCCGGCGCCTCTATGGTATCACTTCCGACGACGATCGCTGGCTCGACTCCAGAGTCGGCAGGCGTCAAACATGCGCCGGCTCCATTAGGCCTCAAAGTCTCTCCTGGTGGCTTACCGATTCCTTTAATATCGACGACTGCGCCGCCGACACCTGAGGATAGTCCCCCTCCCACCGCGCGGCCAGCCTCCTTGGACTCTTACGACAGCCGCCATTCGAGTCGTAGTATTGATACCCATTCCAATCATGATACCCGTCACCTTTCTTTGTCGGCAGAATCCCTTCTTCCCGCACCATCGAACCATCGCCCACAACCTCAGACCGATGAAGAGGAGTACGAAGATGAGAGTAGCAGTTCAGAAGAAGACGATACGTCGGAAGCGGAGTCTCTGAAACCTGGCGAGAAGCGCTCACCAGTGAAGAAGAAGCCGAAGCCCTTTATCATACGCCCCGCGTACAAGCGGTACCTCATAGCCACACCACCACCTGTACTCGTCGTGCACCTCAAGCGATTTCAGCAGCTCTCGAAGACCCCCATGCTCTCGTTTTCCAACGGGTTCAAAAAGTTGGACGATTACATAACGTTCCCAGAGATATTGGATCTGACACCATTCCTCGCTCCCAGGAAGGAGGATTTTGCCCGGACAGGCGCCAAGCGCGAGCCGGAAAAGTGTTTGTACCGCCTGTATGCAGTGGTGGTTCACATTGGTAATATGGTACGTATTTATTGGAATGCAATGTATCATGATACTGATCTGGGCGTAGCTGGGTGGACATTACATCGCGTACACAGCACTGCCGACACCCCCGGAAGATCAACTGCAAACGCCGACCGCTGGAGCGCCAGTGAAACCCAGGGCGCGACAGTGGGCGTATATTAGCGATACGGTTGTGCGTTTGACGACGCTGGAAGAGGTGTTGAAAGCCAAGGCGTATATTTGCATGTACGAGAGGATATAGACTAACAATAAAACCTGGTAATTAACTTATTTATCTTTATGGATTTGGACCTTGTATTGTGTTGCATTAAATTGTACCTGCCTGCACTGCTGTACCTGATCAGTATTGTATCGGCGACACTTTGTGGCACCGAATGACTGAATTAATCGAGAGCCGTGCACATACTGTCTGTAGAAGCTTGGGGCGATCTACAGCGTAAACTGGATCGCAAACATTGTTGTTGCCATGAAAATAAATAACACCTGGGTCTCTACTATTCGTGTCCTTAGACTGAGAGACTCCAAGCTTCAGTACTCATTTTCCAGTCCGTGCCTGAGCTTGGCCTATGACACAGCACAAACTCGATCACAGACGCCACAGGAAAAAATAGAATCACATCAGTCTCTAGCGTCCTTAGTCTTCACAGGCTTACGATAACCAGATATATATCATGGAACGAGTCTTTCGTTCTTTATCTTGTCTTTCTGCCCCATGACTGTTCTCTCAGTCACTCGAACGACAGTCCTAACGATATGCGTCGTTTCTCTCGTTCTTCTGACCTTGTCCTGGACAGCAGAGAACAACAATGCCATCGGCGCATTCAATTCTGTGTTGCGATTCAAGCTCCCTACCAGTATACCGCCCACCTTCAATGTCGAAGAGGAAACACCTATCCAATCCCTACCGTTCACCGCGGTTATCCTCTACCTCATCAGCCAGTCGCGCGTCGTCGAGATGCTCGACTCCCTTGCTTCGCTACACGCCAAGCTCCCTGGGCATCCCTGGCCCATATTGATGTTCCACACAGGCGATTTCGATGATGCGGCGGCTCAGCAGACGTTAATTCGACAGGTCGACGAGTACCTCGGAGGAGACGCAGAGTCTATGCTGTTCGCGGCACGCCTGGAATTCGTTAAACTCGACTGGGCGCTCCCCGAGGGGATTCCGGATAACGTTACACAAGTAGACCCGATCGAGGCATTCAGATGGCCAGGTACGTCTTGAAGTTCCCACCGTGATGTTTGATTCCTCTGACGGTACTAATGGATAGGATATCACCACATGTGCGCGTTCTTCGCCGTGCACATCTTCACGCACCCGAGGCTGCAGGACGTGACGTATTACATGCGTATGGACACCGACTCGCTCATCGAGGAGCCGCTCTGTTATGACCCCTTTGAGCTTATGCACAGGAATGGGAAGGCGTACGGTTATCGCTCCGTGGGCGGGGATGCGTTTGAGACTACGCGCGGGCTGTTGGAGTATGTCACTGATTATGCTTCGAGGCATTCCGTTGTGGCAGCTCGTCTACGCCACAATGACTGGGATGGGGCGTATGTGGATGAGGATGGAGATATCGTTATACCCCGCACACTGGGATACTTTAATAGCTTCGAGATTGTGGCCCTACAAGCATTCAGACTCCCGGACGTTCAAGAGTTTTTCGATGACTTGATGAGCGTTCCGGAGCGAATCTACAAACGGCGCTGGGGTATGTGATTATTGCGTTCCACGAATGTCGCTAATTGTATCGCCGCTATAGGTGATGCGCCGCTTAGATATGCCACTGTGCAGATGTTCTTTGACGACGAGCGAGATACAGAGGAGTTTTGCGGAATGAAATATTACCACCCGCAAGTGCCCACTCCGCACTGTCCTTGTGTTCCTCTATAGCAGATGGTTTTCGATTAACTTGATTATATGTTTCTATCAAATATTGCCTCAAGTCCAGGTGCCATCAATCCATGTCACAACATTCCAAGTCTTTACAAGCCGGCAGCAGAGAGCAACGCCGCGAAATTGGGCGTGCCGAGGCCGGTGACCTAACCTTCTTGTTAGTCGCAGGAAAAACAAGACAATGTTCAGACGTACAGGATCCCCTGTTGAAATATATAACATGAGATTCAATGCATACTTGAAAACGAAAGACAGACTCACATCCGGGTTTTGCTGGGAAGCCATTGGTGCCACCTTTGAAATGGGTCAATATTACAGCGGTGAGAGGAGATTGATACTTGCATCCAGGATTGTTTCCGCTCGTGATATCAAAGAAGGCCTGAGGGTTCGCCTACAGGCTGGAGGAAAGATTAGTCGCGTCTTCTAACTTAAGCGAAAAGCATACGAACAATGGATTGAGGAATCCGAGCACGGGTCGTCCAGCAGCGATAAGACGGTCGTTGATCAACGAGATGACACTAGCAAAGATCGGACTGGAGCAGGACGTGCCAGCAACCAAACCTGCTCGACGTCCCACGACGATCTCAACATTCTGGCCTTGCGCCGCGACATCCGGGAATGCGCGACCAGCAGCGTTGAAGCGTCCAGAGTTGGTGTTGCCGAGGGCCCCCAGGTAGGAAGTGACAGCGGCATCTTGGAAGGAGGGCCGGGTGAACACTCGAGAGAACCCACCACTGCTAAATGTCGCGGCGACTTCTGGGTTGATACCTCTGGTCGCGCCGACAGAGGTATGGAAAGCGCAGCCTCCTGGGAAGGCGGGAATGAAGGTCGTGCATGACTTGTCTAAGTAAATGTCAATATCGAATGCGTAGTCAAACTTTTAGGACACTGACTTTGGGCACCAGAAACGCCCCCGTCACCTGAACGACTTCAGAAGCGACCGTGAAATAGACAAGGTCCACTTACCAGAAGCAAATAGAATAGACACTCCTCGAGCGCCGAGAGCCATGTACGCATTACATAGGCGACTAGTGTCGTTAACATCAGAGCCGGGTATGAGTGATGAATTTCGCCACTTACGTTGCAGTCGCAGCGGGCAGATCGGTCTCGTCAAACCCATAACTGGTCGTCAAAACCTGAACATCATTTAACGATGGGATAACGTCGAAAACGCAATGCCTTACCTGTGGAGGAGCAGACTGCGCATTCAAGAAGTTGATGATGTCCAAGAAACCATTAACACCGTCGGTAGTCCTATCACCAACAGACACGAACACGGTCGGTACACCTGTCGCAACGCCGACAGTGTATTGAATATCTAGGTTCTGGGGCCAGTTCAGTAATGCAGACTCGATAACCGAGGGAGATATTTACAGCCTCGATACCAGCCTGATTGGCGCCTTGAGGATTTTGACCGCCATCCAGAGTTTGAAGTGTAAAAGTAGTAGCAGATGACATATCAGGTCGTAACGCGCCGAGGAAGGTTCTTAAATCGGCTTGCTGTGAGCTTCTCAGTAACCTCACATGTCAATGGATACGCCATGTACTCACGTTCGCAAACTGGTCAATGAATCCGGAGACACCCAGTCGGTTCGATGACTGTGTGGCGCGGGTGGTCGGAATGCCATAGAGTGCTTCCAAGCAGGCCGGGGTCACAATATAATTGCACAATATTGATGCCGGAAGCGCTCGCTCGGTGATATTAGACGTTCCAGGAATAGGAATAGACATCATGGGCGTCGGGCCGCCAAACCTCTGCTTCGCGAATGACGTCGTCGGGTGGACGACTTCGATATGCGGGAGCAGGTCGGCAGGAATGGAATAAGCCAGTGTCCGGATCACTCGTTCACCGGTTGGGGTGTGAACAAAGTTGTCGAAATTAGCATCGAGGAGCGAGCTCGCATGGCTCACGGGAATCGTAAAAGTAAGCCAGTCGTCGAAAGCACCGCTAGTCTTCACGTCCGAGATACCATTATCGGACAGCCATTCGGTCACCAGAGCCACACTCTCGGGTGTTGGTGCTGCGAAAGCTTTGACCTAAGAGCTCGTGAGTACTCTACCGAGAGGTTGGTAAATGCTACTAACTTCGTCAAAGCTCAAGTGCTGTCCGTAGAGGGCGCTATCTGGCTCGCTGACGGCGAGTGTCGCCTTCTCGAGACCAACGATGTCCTTCGGGGTAATACCGATGCGAAAGTTCAGAGTCGTTTCCATAGCGGCAGGTTCAGCCTTCACGAAAGTGTCGGGTGTTGCAACGCGCTCGTCGTGGATGGCCATAGCACGACGCGTAGGACTCCCATTCGCAGCAGAGGATAAAGCCAGCAAGGAAATACTGAGAGACGAGAGTGCAACCATGTCGATAGAGAGCACTGAGGAATGCCACATCTTCGCAAATGAGTCCTAAGGCCTTAAGTACAATTTATACAGCTAGACCGACATGCTGATATAGAGCGCAGGGATCCTAGCCGACTAAAGTAGCTAACGTAGCGCGAGTGTTAGTGTAGTCTGGGTACGAGCAAGGCGTCCGTCACTTGGCATGGTTTTTAACCGATGTCCGTCTCAGGTGTGGCCTACTTGTGGAAACATATCATCCTGACACCTGAGGAGATAAGAGCTTCTTACTGGATGGGGAATCCACAACAACTGAGTGCACTTCATATACGAGGATTGTTAGGGTTTGTGGGAGCCGCCTGAGCTCTGTTAGTGGCAGTTCAAGCTCCCAAACAAGCGCCTGCTCCATGGAATGTTAGCATCAGGGCCCGGATAAATCGCGATATCAGGCAAGTAGGGATGGTAGCATCTCACCTAAAAGAAACTGCTGGACTCTCGGTATTATCCCTTTGAGCAATTAGCTACTAGAGCATTCGACTCTACCCCGCTGATTTCCGAGTCTTGGTGTGCTACTCATTCTGAACTTGCAAGAATTACTTGTCCGTATCCGTATAAGCGAACAAAGAGTCAGCGGAACAACGTTACAATTAGCGCGGTAACAGCAGTGATAGCGGGAAGATAGCGGAAAGCGCGATGCAAATACGAAACTTTCGGTAATAGGTCTGGATTTACAGTAAGATATGATGCAGCGATACAATATGTGGGGTCCGTGATTCAACTAGCAAACTTATGAGCCTAAACCTAGCCAAGGAGATGGATATACCTCAATCCACATCGTCAATGCCACCAAACGACGAATGCCCGGCAAGCGGAGGTGGCGGTGGCGGAGCAGTCGCAAAGGAGAACGCGAACCCAGCCGCACCGAGCGAGAACGAAACAGGCGACATCGGTTCTAACGGAGGTGGCCCTTCATCTTGCTCCTGTTTGCGTTTCTTATTCTTCATAGCAATCTTCTTCCGCTGCATCTTGGAGAACGACGACAGCGCAGCCAACGCATCGCTGACATATCGCTTGCTCGGCCGGTCGGAAACCCTAGCCTGCATGGCCTCCACAACATCGTGCGCCCTCAAGAATGGCATCACTTCGACGATCTTTGTATACACCTTTGCGAGCGCGGCCGCCGCGCTCCCTTTGACAGCACCCGCCACCTCACACCATCCCTCAAAACGCTCTCCAAGTGGGGGGCGCATTTCCTCCCTGATGTCCTCCAAATCAGGATCATTCGGATCGAGGTCTAGATGGCCAAGAAAGTCGGCGTCGGCGTCGTCGCCCTCATCGACTGGCGCGGGTATACCCATCATCATGGCGGCAAAGGCGACTGCGTGGAGATGGCCAGAGGACGGCGTGACCACCGAATCTACCCACTGCTCGATGCGGGCTGCGCGTTGAGAAGAGGCTGCAGGCAGACGCAGGATGCGGCTAAGCTCCGAGGTGTGTTTGGGATCTTCGATATGACAGAATGTTGTGCGGACAGCAGCAGCAACTGCGTGCACGGTTTCTGCCATTTCGCGTTCAACGAGGGTAATTACTTTGGTGCGATAGCGGATACCGGGGTATGTAGCAAGAACATGGGAAGCTAACTGTAAGATGGGCGCGTCTCGTGGACGCAAGAAGTATGAGTGTTGATCAAGAAGGTTCAGGATGGATGGGGCATCGGCTTCAGCAGCGTAAATTTCCAGTGCTGCGGCGACATTGTCAGAACTGGCTGGGGCAGTTTTTGTTAGGGTAGTCATGAGGTCTCGGCTTCCGAGATCCTTGAGGGCGCAATATAGATCGTGGGAGGGGGCAAGGGAGAAGATACTGTGCAGATATTTCTTCACGAGACGACGGAGATGTAGGCGATGCTGATTGACCTCGGTGGACCAATGACTGGCGTGTAGATTGCAGATACATCGGCCGCCGTGTGTAGGCTCCTCGTCACTTTCCTCGTCATCGTCATCACTTTCCTCATCCTCCTCCATGTCCTCCCAATCCCCCTCCATTTCACTAGTATCGGATTCTAGCCCGTCACTGTAGCTTCCTCCATAAAGAATGCGGACCAGGGCGCGCCAGCCTAGCGCGTCCTCGATGTCCTGCAGCATTGACGGGATCTGACCTAGTGCTCGGCGGCCGCCCGACACGGACATGGAGACAAAGAGCTCGCGCCACATCCAGAGTAGAGCTGTGGTAATATGGTGGCAACCGTGAAACTGGAAATGCTTGACATCTTTGCCCGCCGTCGTTCGGATGGTGATGTCCACTTCACACGCCTTGGTCGCACACGGGCACCCGCCGACGCGCGAGCCGTCGCTCAGCTTCTTCAATACGTCGGCAATGAAGAGCAACGAGGTGTGCGCCTCCCGGAACTGCACAAAATGCTCGTAAACGAGGATCCACATGTCGGACAGCCAGCTCGCGATGCTCTGGATGACCTCGGCCATGATCAGCGCACGGTTTGAACGGTCTTTGACGAACGAGCATTTCGCGTCTCTAGCGAGCTCGCCAAGCAGCGCGTTGATCTCCCGCTTCTTTTGTCGGTAGTCAATGGCGGGTGTGGCTGCCTGACGCCACCGAAAGCGCGCAGCCGAGCATACGACACGTTTGGCTCGTTTCCGTGGTCCATTGTCGAGGACGGCGCCCAAATACGATTCCACAAGTTTCCTTTGGGCCTCTGGCGGTAGGGAATCGTAGATTTGAAGGAATCTTCCACTGGGGAGGATCGGGGCCATGACAGTAAGAGGTAAGAGCCAAATAAGGCAGGTGGGTCCACAAGCGCCTACAATACGCAGAAACTGGATGGAGAGTATCGTAAGAGACTCTGTCAGGAAGCAAAGTAGCGTTGACTTGTCTTATAGAAACACAGTTGATACGTTGGTAGGTACACCGCCACTGAACGATCATAGGAAAGTCGTGAAAAGAGACGTCAGATCTTAGAGACCATTTTGACCGGCAATGTAGTGGTCCCAAACAGAGCTAGTTCTCGACGACTTTCAAGATGAGTCAAGCATCCACTGTAATTGGCCACGGAAACGGAAATTTCAGAAATATTGAAGGCTGCACAAGTCGAGGGTCTCGTTTGAGAAGGCCTGTTGTGCGTTTTTCTCTCAGAGTTCCTGTTGCAAGGAGCGCTCACTAGCACCATAACCGAGCTAGCTGGTTTCAAGACGGTCGGGAACTACTTGGTAAATGGGTGGATAGTCAGACTAGCCTACTTTACAGACGAGACGCACAGGAACGAGCCTGATGTCGAGAAATGTAGTATATTATTTGATTAGCAGTCGTCGTAGAAACTTATGACACTTCGGCAAATCGGCCATCACGTGATGGCGTTGTGCTTTGACACTGTGGCGCTAGCGTTGGTGCTATACCTAGACGTATCGATACACCCAATAAGAAAATTTGATGGTCTCGAGACGGTATAGGTATCGATGACTAAGGTGGTGGTAACCGTGCCCGAAAAGCGCCCCACCGTTGCCCCGTTGTGTCAATAAAGGCATACCCATCTAGCTGAACCGAATTCACAGTAAAAGTATGTTGCCAAAGTGGCGGAGCAGTCAAGGTAAAAGATTGACATTTGCCAATGCCGAATGTCAGGTTGGCATCACAATGCTTAGTACAAACTTAGACTACAAAGACAGAGCTAACTCAATATTAACTATCAGACATTCTACCCTTCGCAATCTCTGCGCAAGGAAAGGCATACCAAGGCGCCTCAGAAATGGGATTGCCATTGAGCTACTTTGTTCTCTGGCGAACGACGGTCGTCGACGGGTACCCACAAAATAGGAAGTTGATCTAGACGTCTTGATGGACCTTGTATCGAGACGTCTCGATACACAGGGTCGCGTGTATCAATACGTATAGGACTAGTCTAGCACCAACACTATGTGGCGCTCATTCTTGAGTGATACGAAGTATTGTAAGAGACGAGACGCATGTACATTTATGATACAAATTAAGCCAAGAGAACTGTTGATGGAATTGTCTCCTGCAGTTCTCCGGTCGACTTCCGAGGTCCACGGGCAGTGTGCCTCCAAATCAGCAATGTCTCTAGTCTCTCCTAGGCAGACGGAGGAACGAACAGGTAAGTAACACGTGTAGAGACGCGTTGGCTAAATTGCCAGAACACAGCCACACAATCGAGAGTCTTCACAATCATCATCATCCTTCACGCAATGCGCATGGTCAGGTTCCCCTTGGAAGGTCATCTGAAGGTGCTTCCCATGTCAATCCTCGTCGAATTTGGCCATGTCGCACGCCTGACGGCTCTCTACCCACGGCCGTATTTTTAAATGGAGGGAGCGAATTGTCCCTCGTCATTATAAAGTCGGGTATCGAGACTAACGGTCGTGTAAAAAACTTGCATCCCTCCAACCCAACTCTGCAAACTCTTCAAAGTTACCGTTATGCTGCTCTATCGTTTCCTCTTGGGTTTTGGAGCTTTGATCTGCGGTGTACTGAGTCAAGGTAGTGAAGAGAGTCTAGTAATCGTCAACGCCATCGTCGCAAAGAACAACATTTCCATGGCGGAATGCTGGCAACTTGAACCTGGATTTCAGCTCTCGAACGTGGTGCGTAGTATGTTTGAGCTTCGAGCTTCAACCGGTCCTCACATGGTTATTACTAGTCGGGAACAGTTGGAGACAAGGTCCTCCAACTGGGAAACATCGACAACGCCGTGATCATTATCATTCCAGACGATGAAGGGCCAAACAACGGCGGGTACGGATTTTCTCTTACTCGTCGAAGGATGCTTAACATAACCCAGTCTACACAATGGTGCCCATTCGCAGTGGGTTTTTGCATTGACGGGGGGTGTAAACGTCACCTTCCCGGAGGCACCTGGTGGTTTCACAGTATCTGCTGGCGGCCTGTTCCTTTCCACTGTGAGTACAGTACATCCAAGCTCCTCCATACACGCGCGATGCTTATGTGCATCTTGCTAGGATATCCTGGGGACTTCTACCCTTGGCCATCAAAGTATATGGGCAGCTGGTTCGCACTTCATTCAAGCACCTTTCCCGAACGGAGTTGCTATCAATCATACCGTTCTTGCCAACCGTTCATGCGAAGAGAGTGACCTGGCAAAGTGACTTCGTTAACGGAATTGTCCAATGTTAAAACCAAGGATTTTATGATACGTTGAATCTATCCCAATATTAGTTGAACTTGGTGCCTTGAGAAATAGCAAGACAGAAGAGCCCCGCGAAAGGCGCGACAATCGCCCAGATCATCTTGTTACATCAAGTTGAGGTAGTCGCGGTGAACGATTGCCGTGAGCAAGCAAGGCGCCCTCGCTTCTGGATACCGATTTGGAAAGTTGTTCACACCTACAAGCGATCCGGACACTGGTTATTCTATTTCTACCAACGCACTCAGGTCTATTTCTAGGCTATACCTGGAACGTCGAATTTCCAGACCGAGCACCAGCATAATGTACGCTCTATGGCATTCCGGCAATCGCGCCACACAGTCTCAGGTTGATTGGCCAGAGCGTGCAAACGTGAGTAAGATGGTTGATCTTTCACGCACTTTGAGGTTATTCCGCAGCTCGCAGCAAGGATCTGAGAACGTTCCTCGCTGCTTGAGACCTGATATGTCATCTGCTACTACTTTTACTCTTCAAACGGTTATAATCCTCGAGCCGCGTATCGAGGCTCTAGATAATCTGCCTCGGTTATGAAATTTGCAGTACTGAACTTCCCCTGAACTTCGATATTTCGGTGTTGCATCTTGCTGGTTGAAGGCTCGAAACAAGATAATTGAACAGACGTTACTGTGAAGCATGCCGCAACTTACAAGAACACTATGGACAAGAGGTACACAGGTTACAACGCCTCCCCATAAACCACAGCCGCAGACTTCTCCGACCGCGGTTTCAGTGAGTACTTGAAGGGCTTTGGATGACTAGATTGTTGAATGATTTTCGTTAGATCGCAATGAACCTCAACCTTCAATCCACATACCTAACAGTCCCAGATGTCGGTTCGTGCACCGGCACCACAACACTCATAATATCAAAAACGGACAGCGTCATAGCAATGCAGATGAAAAGAGCTGCTTCAGCCATGTGAGACCCAGCGCAAAGCAAGCGTGTCGCGGGTCTTTCTGCCTTTTATCACCAAGATATCGGGAAGGGTCAAAGGTGAATGGGTCCGGGTACACCTCTGGGTCGTGTAGCATTTGCCTGACGCGTAAATTGATGCACAATGGCGAGGGAGTGCACCCACCATAGATTCGTGATGATCATAGCGCCTTTCGGTATGTGATATCCACCGAGTAGTCCATCGTCTGACGCGGTATGCGGAAAGCCTTGTGTGATGCGTCAGTGCATGCGTTCGCGTACGGAACACAAGGCAAACCACGTTTGGGGCCTTGTAAAACTTCATTTATTCATAATACGCTCCTCCATATCGGAAGGAAAATCATCAGACCCGATGATGGAATCCGTGTCCACAAATTCCCCTTGCAAAAAGCGTGCAAGACGTGCAGCTTCTTTGTCGAGGTCTTCCTTGGGTGCATTGAGGCGGGCGCGATCGAAATCAATGATGGATACCTCTCCGTGATGATTGTACATCATGTTCCAGGACCGCAGGTCACGATGAAGAACACCCTGGGAGTGCACAGCCTGTAACGTCGTCTTCAGCGACAACCTGGAGAGCGGTTCAACAGGTTGTCCAAGAGCAGGAACTCACTCACCGTTCCGACGCGGAAAACTCAATCCTTTTATCGCCATCCATGCGACAGCCGAGGGGGTTTCCGACGTCATGCATAATGAGTGCTCCTATTCCACGACTTCCATCTTGATAATAGCCAAAGATGTAAGGTATTCCGTCAACACCGGCGGATTGGAGGTGACAGTAGACGTCGTGTTCGTGGCGAAGGGATATCAGACGTTCTCTGTTGTCCGCGAGCTTGACCACAAGGCGACTGCACTGCACCTTCTCGTGGCCAGGGCCTAGAATTGCCGTATATACCTTCCCCGTTGCGCCATGCCCTAATTTTGATGTTAGAATGACGGGAAGGCAGGTTGATGCCTTGTAGATTGCGGATCGCGGATGGTTAGGTGCAAGGAGAACCTGTGGGGTGGGCGAATTGTAAAGCCCGTACTCAAGATATAGCGCAAGCACTGGACGAGCTTCAAAGTAGTCTCGGGTAAACTGTGTTCACGTTTTGAGATACGACCAGGACACATAAAGAATGGACGTACCATGCGTAGATCTTTGATGGGTTTCCCCTTACTGGATTCCTTGGACATGGTTATCTTATCCTGCAGTCGTGATGAGCGTGAAGTGGTCGATGGCCGCTAGTAAGTGGGAATTTATGCACACAGTCGCTTCAACTATGGAGAAGTGACTTACCCGCGTGTGAGTTTCCTTCACCTCTGGTTCTGCAGTACGTCCCCGCTTGGACGACGACTCCCGGGGTAGCACGTCCGCTTTCCGTTTCAAGGACGCGGATGATCTTTCCAAAGTATCCAGCTTCTTGGGGATTGGAGCGTCTGATGGAGGTAACCGCGCGAGGGCGTCATGCACAATGCAGAGATGCAGGCCAGCTATCAGTCGTCCATACGTCGATGCGGGGTCAAAAACGTCAATGAGCGGCGTAAGGAACAGTGTTTGCTTTTCTCTGTGACGGATACCAATGCGAAGATAGTTTCCACAATCGAAGAGAATGACAGTTGTATCGGCGCGGACAGCTTTGGTCCAGGCCTGGAAGATCAAGTTAGAGAATTGAACGCGACAAATCAACAATCCCACCCTCTGAAGGAGTTCCACGCCTCCTGCGGGGCTCCTGAATGGCGGTGGACGGATATCTCTAGATTTGAAATGGGTGGGTAGAGCGGTCGACTTTTCTTTGCACGGTTTTGTCGCGATGTGTGCCGATACTTTAGAAGACGCTTTCTTTAGGCGTTTTGGCCGCACTGGTAGCGCCCGAGAAGGCTCCTTCAAAAGAGAGTTTTTTGGCCTGGTTGATGCGCGAAGTGAAGATGTGGTGGGCGGCGGGAGGTCGGGAATATTCCACAGCGGGTTCGCGGCATCGGCAGGACGAACTGCGCTAGGCGTAGGCGCGTGACCTTTTGGGACCGAGTTGATGATCCAAGGAAAATCCGCGATGCGAAGGTCAGTGTCCGCGTCTGCAAAGGGAAGGCAATCCTCCATTTCCTCTAAGCACCACTGCGCATTCGGGCATAAGAAGATGCCTAGAGCAATGGTTTCTAATTCATCTCGGAGACGAACAATGCGCTGCTGAGATTCGTCAGAGTAAGTCTTCATGTCCTTACCGCTGATGTCTGAAACGCCGAGGATGTGATTCTCATCGTAGAACGTTTCTTCGTCTGTGTCTGTGTATCGCGTTTCATACCACGAAATAATGCTAAAGTTATCCAGAGTATCGGGGTGCACGAGAATGCTAGACGCAATCTGGCAGCATGGCGGTGTAATGCCCTGCAAATACGCGTTCCGAATATCCTTTGCCTGGTATTTGTATCGCATACCCCAGCCCTGATAAGGGCCGAAGTTGAAAAAGTACATGCCGTCTTTGTGTTTGGCCTGAGACTCAGCTGGGAAGAAAGTCTCAACAGATTTAAAGAAGTCCTGGATGAGAGATGGGAGCACGCAGACGCGTTTGAGAATGAGGTTTTCGTCCAGGTGCGTATCAGAAAACTGCAGGAATGTCTCTGGCGGCGTGTAATCAGGATCATGGAGAGGGAAGGGTTGAGTTGGAACGAAAGAAAGGACTCGTTTTATCCATGGCTCTTTAGGAGGCATACTTTACCAGCGAAGGAGGAGGGTCGTGGAGGGTGTCGACAGGTGCCGTATTTTCAACACGGGGTGTGGGTGTGGTGATCATCAACGAGCCGGATTGGACGATTCGTCACGGGACACTGATTGATGACCGCGTCAATTCTCGGTCCTCATCAGCCCATCTCGGGACTGTACGCCGCTACATGACCACCACCACCACCACCTGACTCCTGTCTGATTCTCGTCTTATCTCAGAAAGAATCCACCCTAAAACATACCGGCCTGACACAAATAAAGTTTCCCACAAACGTCAACGAGGGCATGTTCGTAGGTTGGCCTCAACACGATCGCACAAGTAGCTCCACTGCATCGAGGCCCCTCAACCTCGAGATATTACCTGTTGTCATGATAGTATGATGATACGTCTCGTGACTTTCTCTTATCTCGGTTAGGGTGGCGGAAATAAGTAGAGGTTCTTTACCAAAACACTTATTTACATGTAAATTACAGTAAACATGGCAGGCCGAAGGCCAGATTTTGGGTGGTAAGTTACCTGTCACGTGCACCTGCCACCGGCCCATTTCAGCGTGTCTGCGGACACATATCAAGGTTACCACCTACTGGACGAGTCAGAGCAAGCAGAATTGAATGTCTGAAGTTGGCCAGAGGCTTCAGAGAGTTCAGAGAACTGATCTGAGATCATTTTCCGCAAAAAAAATTCACAGCTGTGGGCAGAATTTGCGCCACCGAAACGCGTCATGTGACACCTACCACGTGAGGTAAATTACCTGGTAAATAGGTAAATTACATGCCCTCCGGTGGGCCGCTGGTAAAGTAGAGGTAAATATCTGGGGTTGGACTTGTTTCCGCCACCCTAATCTCGGTGCACCCTCTTTGATGCTTTCGTCTTGACGCGACCTACAACGAAGAGTCTCATTCTTGCTAAACTGTACCTCAACGATGACGAGCCCTTCCGGTGTAGACTTGTCTCGAGCATGCCTAACGTTGAAGTCATTGAAATTGAGGTTCCTGAGAATACTCGGTTTATTCAGAACACTAACGTGCATGGTCAGTTTGTTCTGTGTCGAAAGATCGTGACGACACTCAATCTGCGCTGAGACGGTCGTATCGGCCCACCAGCTACGTGTAGGGTGGATTTCAGGATACTTGTAGATTCAGAATCGCGGACTGACCGCCGTATAATGATGCAGCGGTATGTTTCATATCGAGAAACTCGCTAGCGCTGAGCTCGTCTTCATTCTCGATGAGTTGGTTATAAATGAAGGCGGAAGCCTGTGTCAGATACTAAATATCCTCAAATAGGCTGGCCATGGATGGGAACGTTAACGTGATACTCGGAGAGCGGCGGTGATGCGAGTTCGTGCAGAGGTTTTGAAGTAAAGCGCGTAAAGGCATACCTCGGAGCTTGCCAGCAAGTACTTAGGGGTGTGGAATTGAGCCAATTTATCATTAAAGCGCAACGCAGAGAATCAAACTCTTTTGAAACGGCCTACAGATGTGTAGACGCGTCTCGTTTGTAGTCGACGTCCCAAAATGCAGTGTCCTATGGGGGCGTATGTTTGCTTTTGAGGGTGACGCCGTCCCAAAACATCGGGGCCGTGGGTAGCCGAAATTCTCTTCTGCCACGTCGGCCGACACTCATGTTCACTGGATTCTTTCTTAGCGCTGCATCTAATTTGGAACGCATCTTTCTCCCTTCGGATACTAGACTGTGGGTGCTAGTTGACGTTGTACAGTCCACGCTCAGGTTGATCAGGCTTGTTCTCAAAGCTGATCTCCATGATGCCTGGACAAGTATATTCATGCTCAGAGCATGTAGACTTTGCTTCGACTATGCCATTTTTTCTTGGACTCACAGAGTATCACGATTCGAGCGAACATTGATCATGTCAGGTTCTCGCGTGGCAAAGAGCACGTTGGAGCGTCTAGCAAGCGTCGAGTATCGCCACAGCGGAAGAAAAATTAGGTTTGTCTTCGCTTGCTCTCCGTGAGAGCGTTATTAAACGACCAGAAGAATATTCTCTTGTATAGGGCCTTGTTTATCAACGTTGTTGAAGCAAAAATCACATTCCGAGGAGGAGATGCATCTTGACAGGCTCCAGTGACGAAGCGATCGATGGAACAAGGTTAAATATTCAACATCCCGGCCACAAGACCTAAGAATGCTCGCGTTTGCTCGACATTCTAGCCTGCCAACTTCCACTTGGACCTCAAGAATTCCTGTAGACGTTCTGGGCAGACTCGACGCGTAATTACGCGTGGCCACGCAGCCGCGATCGCTAGAAACTTCTCACCTCGAGGCAATGACATGGACGCGTTTGTCGATCACTGTAGCTTCTGCGTCAACTCTACAGTTGTCGTCGGTGAAAAGCTTGCGCCATCTGGGTGCAGAAGATATTTTAGCTGTTGGTATACCTTTCTTGGGTCTCTCGGCATTCAAAAGCGAAGCTAAAGATGCTCAAGATTATACGTTGGCCACACAATCTTCACCAACGGCTTTACCTCAAGCGTCACCTGGCAGTGGTACTGAAACCGGCGTAAATAATCCAGGTATAAATGTACGCCACAGCGGAGCGCTGTTCAAAGGGTGAATTCAATGGGTTTACGATTGAACAGCGCGCAGACAACCCGAAATGAAAAGCGCATAGTCTTCTGTGACCTGGATACGAGGATTCGCCATCAAACTGAAGCGAAAGAGCGGAGCCCCGAAAGGGTAAATAGCGTTCCCAATTTGGATGTGAATCTTCTACATAGTTCACAGAAGCATGACCAACTGCATTTAAAAAGAGTCTGGTGGGTCTCGTCGTTGTCTTCCACCAACCATCACCAGCAATCCTTGCCCTCGTCGTTCCCATCGTTGTCGACGTCGCCCAGCCACTTTTCTCTCGCCGCGTCGTAATGGACGACAGACCCCGACAGCCATCCATCTGGGCGCCCCAGCCTCAGCCATCCGAGTCGACGTGGCCCAAGGCGCTCGATTCGTTCTCTAGAGTCGCTGAACACGACCAGAATTTTCGCGCCATGCACCAGCACTACCAGCAGCAACCGGTCATTACCCGCGAAGACGTCTTTGGCCCCGTACAGACCACTACCGACGTCTACGGGCCACCCAAGATTGGCGCTATTGGCGATGGTCGCAAAAGGAACAGCCCGTCTGGTGACTTTGACGATACCGTACGCACTTTTTCGACGCATATATGGACATGTAGCTTACTGTTTTCTAGCACGTCGAGCAACTCCTGCGGACGCTCAATCTCAACTCGCCAGATCCAAAACCGCCTCTCAGCCTCAGCTATGAAGGCTCTCCGGAGTATTCGCCTGCTTCGGTGTCGAGCGCGTTGTTGACGCCCACCGACATGTCGCCGACGCGGCCGTTCGACTCGAAGCAGTTGCATTCGCCGTACCCCGGATCGTACATTAATCAGTCATCGCTCCTCTTTGAGCCCACCTCGCCGACGCGTCCCAATCACTCGGATCCGTATGCCGCGTATTTACAAGGACCTACCCACCACTCGTTACCTTACTACAAATCCTTTGATCATCCCCAGTCACTCTATCAAGTGTCTCCTCCCACCAGCCTTCCGCCTTCCCTCTACCAGTCCCCCACCATCCCACCCCTTCGACCAGATCCCGTTGGCACTGCTAGCCGTACTCAAAATAACTCGGATTGGCATATCCCTCCATCCCAGTCGCACTCTGATTTGCATTCCAGCGATTGGATTCATCCGGAGCCGGTGGAAAACCCCGTCAACGGGCTCGGGCTGTCCAGTTCCGCCGCCCTCGAGCCACCGGGTGGCGTTGGTCTTCGCTCGTCCTTCTCTTACCAGGCGTCCAATTCTTCTCCGCAAGCCGCACACGAAGTACGTGGCGTTAATTTTCAATATCATTCTTACTGAATACGCTTCTTTTCAAGCCTATAAATTTCTTGTCCTTGCTCCATCCTTCTTCCTCGCCGCCGTATCACTCTTTCGTTGCCCGCATCATCAAGTCTTCCGATCAGCAAGCCTCTATATTCTTGCAACAAAAGCTCAAGGTCGCTGACGCCGCTGAGCGTGGCAAGATTGTCGACGCTATCTGCGCAAGGGGTTTCGAAATGATGGCACATCGGTAAGCTAACGAGATTCTTCCTCGGGCAATACGTCGCTGACCGGTTTGTCAGCTTCGGCAACTGGGCTGTTCAAAGGTGTCTCGAGGCGGCGTCAACAGCGGAGGAGAGGCGCAAAATTGTTGCGTGCATGAGGTATTATTATACATTTATTCTGTGTCGGTCTTGGCTAATCGTCATGCGTAGAGGGCGGATTGTAGAGCTTGCCACCAATTGCTATGGTTGCCATGTCCTTCAAAAGGCGCTTGATTGTGAGGAAGATATCCGCCTGCTGATCGTTTCCGAGCTGCTCCTCGGCGATCCCGCTCAAACGCTCGTGAACAAACACGCGAGCCATGTCTGGAGCAAGGTACGCCACCCGTTGAATTTTTGTTCCCCGCACGTCCTGACAAAGTCTTCAGATCATGGAGCTTTCGTGGACGCCTCCGGCGCCACCAATTTTTGCATAGTACGTGATTCGTTTCTAGTGACTGGTGGGATCTCATCGATGCTCTACTAGTGTGAACAAGTCTCTCAAAGGCAAGTGGGCGGCGCTGGCGTGTCATGAGACTGGATCACTTGTCGTTCAGGTATGCATCCTCTTCCGTCGTCTTCCTTCCTTTTCTGATATCCGCACAGCATGCTTTCGAGAATCTTGAAGACTTGGCTAAAGATGGTATCGTCGATGAATTGTTGAACCAGGGCGTCGGCGTCTTCAGTGAGGTAACGAAAAGCCAGTGGGGCTCTTACTGCGTTCAACATAGTGGGTCTCCCTTCGTTATGGAACGTTGAGTAATATTGACGTTTAACCTCGTAGTCCTGGAGCACGGTTCGGACAAGCATCGCAGCCTTACGCTCGACCATCTCATCTCCGGTCTTCTCGAATATGCTACCAACGAACAAGGTTACAAGAGCGTAACCAAGGCTCTTAAGGAGGGGGGAAAGGAAACTCTTGACCGTGTTGTGAGAAGAATGTGCGAGCCCGCCAAAGGGTAAGTCGCCGTCGATTCACGTTATTCGGTACTAAGGCATTCAGTACAGATCCCGCCGGGCGATGATCGTTGATCTCGCGCTTTCTGTGACTGGCAGTCAACTGATTGCTAGTGTGCTGCCAACTGCCGATAAGGACCAACGTGCTCTACTCTATGACTGCATCAGAGGCCATATCGTCACCCTCCGTGGATGTAAGACGGGTTCGAAGGTCATATGGCTGTTGTAAGTAAAGACTTCCTGCTGGTCGAGCGACTCTGACGTTACCTTTGAACAGCGATCGCATGCGTGCATATTATGGATATTGATAGAACAAAAAGAGTGCTTGTCGCTTCAGTACGTCGGGTTTCTGGTCGTCCGCGCGCGAAACTGATAAGTTCACGTAGGACAATGTCGTTCGTTGCTTTTTGCTTACAAGATTCTGCCTGGATCAAGATATATCTTTCATTTTCCGCCCATTCATTCATTGCTATCTTACAACGACCGCGTCCTATCTTCATCGCAATCGAACTTACCCGCAACTCATATCGCTTCGCCAATTTAATATAGGAAAATTCACGAACTCTCACGCATCCAGCCCAGATATTCACCGCATCACCATCATAAAATTCGAATCTCGGACCATCTCATCCTCCTCATCGACATCGCCCATATCATACGCCCATCCTCTTCTGCATATAGACCTTCATTATCATCGCGCATCTTCGCCGCTTGCTCTGTCTACGTTGTCTTGCATTGCCTGAACTTGCCTCAACACTTGCATTTATCATCAGTTCCATTTCTGCACTCTTTATCGCTACTTATTCTCACTGTTTATACTTGGCATGTTCTGTTATCACATCATTTCTACGTTGTCACACTCTTGTATCCCGCCAGTCGTTTTTTTGGTGTCTGTACTGTATACTTACTCTCGTTTGAACGATGTTCTACTCGCTGGTTGTGAATGCGAAGCAGCAGTTTTGGCTCTTGTAGAGTATACATGAGCAGTTTTGGGTGTGTTGCATCAAACTTGAACTACGGCAAACACCTGCCTGGTCCGTGCGCCAACATGGCCCGTGCGCATCCCGAAACGTATAAAGCCCGCCCCCGAACATTGTGATTCCTTACCACTCTGGCCTTTTGGCTTAGATCAAGTGTAGTATCTGTTCTTAATAGTTTAACCACTATTACGGAGGCACCGCCTCCCGTATTTGGTTATCTAATTTTTGCCGCCCTTGTTCTTCGTGCTCTGCTTGCAACACGGGGACGCGATGACCTTGCCACTGCAGTATCGGCTTGTGTTGTCGGGGGAACCTACTTCTTTTTTTGTTCGCGTCTAGTCGACTGTTTCCTCTTGGCAACAGTTCGGGATGCAGCAAAAATCTGATCTTTCTGTACCATGATTATCTTGTTGAAATTTAATTGATCTGGTGGTGTGCGGAGCTTTGCGGAAGTGGAACTTCTTATATCGCTGGACATGTCGTTGATAGCAACCTAACCACTGTGGCGTTTATTGTGGCATGGAGCCGACTTCACGGTAAGCAGCCACACTGAACTCCGATATGGTGATATTGCATCTGCTAGGATGGCTTGCTTGTGGAGACTGCTTCGAGCAAGCGGATTACCCAGAAACTAGTTGAAGTAGTTCAACAAGTGGATACTGCTCGAGTAAGTGGACACCCGGATCTACACGATTACAGCTCATGTTCGTATGTACTCTACATTGTACAGCTATCATGTGAAGACCAACCATGAGGATTACAGAAGCCGACGAGTATCCGCCACCTCAGTTCTCGCACGAGTTCTCTCGTAGCACTTCATCAGGTGCATCCTCCCTTCCCAGTTAGTCGTGGATACCTAATAGGCGTAACGGTATTAGGACTTGGTCTCACCGATATGGGAACATTAAGCATCGTGTTCGTAGTGGTCAGGTTGCCATGGCTTAGGTATCATGTGTTGACGACAGCCCCCTTCGTCGAGCAGCTCTCCCGGGGCCAGAGGAGTCAATACCACGTCGTTCGGGACTTCAGCCTAAGGCTCTTTCTCGGGTGCTAGATGTCGTCATGCCCGAACGCGCAGATGTGTGTGCTGGTATAAGAGATAGTCGCATGGCTCCAAGAAATGCAGGTCGTCTCGGTAATCCCTCGTCGCCATGTTCTCCTCCTCGCCAGTCACTATCCTAGCCGCTTTGATCCTCGCCACCCCCGTCATTGGTGTCCATTACGCTTTGACCGATAGTTATGTTGGGTCAGGCTTTCTCAGTGGCTTTTCTCACGAAGCCATCGGCGACCCGACGAATGGCAGAGTGTATGTATAATCCATCTTCATGCGATTCCGTCGTTCTTATTGGGTTTTTTGGGGGCTTTACAGGAACTATGTTGACGCCGCCACATCGGCTGCGCAGAACTTGACCTATGCCTCCAGCAACAGCTTCATCATGCGGGCTGATCACACGTCCGTGCTGAGCGCATCTGGTCCTGGGCGTAACTCGGTACGGTTGAAGTCGAACAAGGCGTTCACCAACGGAGTCGCGATGTAGGTTCTCCCCAGCGCAGACAACACAGTCTGACGTCGCCTCCCCGCAGCTTTAACATTCGGCACATGCCACAGGGATGCGGGTCCGTTTTATTTATGTCTACTGTCGAGTCGCCTCCATTCTGACGTGAACGTATACTAGGACGTGGCCCGCCGTATGGACCTTTGGCGACCCATGGCCAACGCAAGGCGAGATCGATATTCTCGAGGGTGTCAATGACCAAACCTTCAATCAAGCCACGCTGCACACATCAGCTGGTACGTTATTCTCTCTCCTTGGAAGAAGAAATTGAATCTCGTTAACTGCCAGGTTGCACCATGCCGGCGTCCCGTTCCCAAACTGGGTATGTCCGAGTCGTCCAGGCATGTGCATATGGTGTCCTTTCTGATCCAAGCAACTATCCTTAGCGTCGCACTGCAAAACGACTGCAACGTCGCCGTCAACAGCAACGCCGGCTGCGGCGTTCAGATCCAGAACACCGCAAGCTACGGGCCTCCCTTCAACGCTAACGGGGGAGGATGGTGAGCTTTAGATCCCTTTTCTTATCACCGCCTAAATTTAGAGCGATAGGTATGCCATGGAGCGCACCTCCACGTACATCAAGATATGGTTCTGGTCGAGGAACGATGCTAGTGTCCCACCAGCCGTGCGTGACGGCGATGGCAATGTGGATACGCGAGCTGGGTACGCTTAAGTAGTTTCTCTTCCTCATACTTTATGTGCTGACACGATTTAGGGCACTCCTTCGCTACTTCCCAACAATTCCTGTAACATTGCGCAGTTCTTTGGTGCGCACCATATCATCATTAACCGTGAGTCGCGCCCTTCGTTCCTATCCTTACTTACGCGCATATATAGTGACATTCTGTGGGGATTGGGCAAATGCGGTTTACGGCAACTTCAACTGCCCATCGACTTGTGTCGGTGAGTACTTGAACGAGAACGCCTGACCCCACTCATCCGTCTCCGCTTGCAGATTATGTGAACAACAACCCGGCAGCGTTTACCAACGCCTACTTCGACTTTGCTTGGGTCAAAGTCTACGCGTAGACGGAAACGAGCTGCGGGTTTCGGTGTAATCCTGTATCCTGTATTATTACTTTGTATTCGAAATATGTATAGAGTTGTTTATGACCTGATCAATGATGTCGGTGTCTTCCACGCCTACTCCTTCATTGCTCGTTAGTGAAGAGGTGTACAAGCGGTTATTCGACCTGCTACGTTGACAACTTATCTCTATTAATCGACTATATCGACTCTCTGAGTACGTTTGGTTTTTTATCATCGACGAGCTCAACAAGAAAGGCGCACGCCATCGTACCGTGGCTATAACTCTGAGAAGCCTTGTCTTATAAACTACGGTTAGTGTATTTCTTCTTTCGAATGTACTACTTCGCGAGTAGCATTGACTGGAGAACGAACGATTCCATCAACATGGTTCTTAACTTCATTTGCATCGTCATGCGTACACATTGAAAATCGTGGTACAATATTCCAAGTTATTACAAGCCGGCAGCAGAGAGCATCGCCGCAAAGTTTGGCGTCCCGAGACCGGTGACCTAGGCTCCTTGTTAGTTTCAGGGCAGGCAGGATAGTGTTCAGACATACAGGATCCCCTGTTGAAGAAAATAACATGAGATTCGATGTGTACTCGGAAACGAAAGAAAGACTCACATCCGGCTCTTGCTGGGAAGCCATTGGTGCCACCTTTGAAATGGGTCAATATTACAGCGGTGAAAGAGGAGATTGATACTTGCATCCGGGATTGTTGCCGCTCGTGATATCGAAGAAAGCCTGAGGATTCGCGTACAGGCTGGACGAAAGATTAGTCGTGTCTTCTAACCTGAGCGAAAAGCATACGAACAATGGATTGAGGAATCCAAGCACGGGTCGTCCAGCAGCGACAAGACGGTCGTTGATCAACGAGATGACACTAGCAAAGATCGGACTGGAGCAGGACGTGCCAGCAACCAAACCTGCTTGACCTCCCACGACGATTTCAACATTCTGGCCTTGCGCTGCGATATCCGGGAATGCGCGACCAGCAGCGTTGAAGCGTCCAGAGTTGGTGTTGCCGAGGGCCGCCAGGTAGGAAGTGACAGCGGCATCTTGGAAGGAAGGCCGCGTAAACACTCGAGAGAACCCACCACTGCTGAATGTCGCGGCTACTTCTGGGTTGATACCTCTGGTCGCGCCTACAGAGGTATGGAAAGCGCAACCTCCTGGGAAGGCAGGAATAAAGGTCGTGCATGATTGGCCTAAGTGAATGTCAATATCGAATGCATACTAGTAAGACTTTTGGGACACTGACTTTGGCCACCAGAAACACCCCCGTCACCTGAACAACTTGAGAATTGACCGTAAAATTAACGAGGTCCACATACCAGAAGCAAATAGAATAGATACTCCGCGAGCGCCGAGAGCCATGTACGCATTACATAGGCGACTAGTGTCGTTAACATCAGAGCCGGGTATGAGTGATGAATTTCGCCACTTACGTTGCAGTCGCAGCGGGCAGATCGGTCTCGTCAAACCCATAACTGGTCGTCAAGACCTGGACATCATTTAACGATGGGACAACGTGGAAAACGAAATGCCTTACCTGTGGAGGAGCAGACTGCGCATTCAAGAAGTTGATGATATCCAAGAAACCATCAACACCGTCGGTAGTCCTATCACCAACAGACACGAACACGGTCGGTACACCAGTTGCAACGCCGACAGTGTATTGAATATCTAAGTTCTGGGGCACGGTTCAGTAATGCGGACTCGACAACCGAGGGAGATATTTACAGCCTCGATACCAGCCTGATTCGCGCCTTGAGGATTCTGACCGCCATCCAGAGTTTGAAGAGTAAAAGTAGTAGCAGATGACATATCAGGTCTTAACGCGCCGAGGAAGTTCTTAGATCGGCTTGCTGTGAGCTTCTTAGTAACTCACATGTCAATGGATACGCCATCTACTCACGTTCGCAAACTGGTCAATGAACCCGGAGACACCAAGTCGGTTCGATGACTGTGTGGCGCGGGTGGTCGGAATGCCATAGAGTGCTTCTAAGCAGGCTGGGGTCACAGTAGATGCGCACGATGCTGGTGCCGGAAGCGCTCGGTCCGTGATATTCGACGCTCCTGGAATAGGAATAGACATGATGGGCGTCGGGCCGCCAAACCTCTGCTTCGCGAATGACGTCGTCGGGTGGACAACTTCAATATGCGGGAGAAGGTCGGCAGGAATGGAATAAGCCAGTGTCCGGATCACTCGTTCACCGGTTGGGGTGTGAACAAAGTTGTCGAAATTAGCATCGAGGAGCGAGCTCGCCTGGCTCACGGGAATTGTAAAAGTAAGCCAGTCGTCGAAAGCACCGCTAGTCTTCACGTCCGAGATACCATTATCGATAGCCATTCGGTCACCAGAGCCACACTCTCGGGTGTTGGTGCTGCGAAAGCTTTGACCTAGGAGCTCGTGAGTACTCTACCGAAGGTTGGTAAATGCACTAACTTCGTCAAAGCTCAAGTGCTGTCCGTAGAGGGCGCTATCTGGCTCGCTGACGGCGAGTGTCGCCTTCTCGAGACCATCGATGTCCTTCGGGGTAATACCGATGCGAAAGTTCAAAGTCGTGTCCATAGCGGCAGGTTCAGCCTTCACAAAAGTGTCGGGTGCTGCACCGCGCTCGTCGTGGATGGCCATAGCACGACGCGTAGGACTCCCATTCGCAGCAGAGGATAAAGCCAGCAAGGCAATACTGAGAGACGAGAGCCCAAACATGTTGAGAGATAGCACCAAGAATGGCACGACGTTATCGAGAACTTTTAGACCTTTTATACATGGCATGGTGAACTGTTGCGAAGCGTGTCTATTTTCTCCAGAGAAAGATCAGCAGGAAAGCATCAACGATAAGTAATAATAGCCTACTCAAGACGTACACCATGCAAGGCTGTACACCGTGTAGTCCAGGTCCCTACGAGCACGGTATCGCAAGGTCGTCGGGAGTTCTCGTGATTAGTGTGGGAGTCGCGTTCCGCGCGCCTCTGAGAAAATACAGCAATTGGCGGAATACCATGCGGCTGTTATCTGTGAAAGAAGATAGTCTGCATCAGGAAGCGTATGGTCATCAGCCAGCTTCGTACCAGCCGGCGCATAGTAGCTTGTGCTCCGGGCTGTAAGTAATGATAGTGGTCCATTCTGAACTGTTGGCCGTGGTAGTATTCCCACGTCGTCCCAGTCAGAAGTCCTTGTTTACCATGTATGATTAATGTTCCGATGACTAGAATACCGCGAGGTCGTCCTAGACTTGACAGTTCTTACAAAGGTGACCATGCTACCAAAAATCAGTCTTCGCATGGCGGCAGGCGACTACGATAAATAACATAAGTGTGCTTGAATAAGAGCGTACCTAACAGGGGATATGACCTCGCGGTCCGTCTTTGACTCTGTTGAGAACATCACCGGTGGTGGTTGCCGCGAAAGTTCTCTATAGAGGGTCGCGTGAGAAATGAGCGCCGCCACGTGGCCCGACAGCAAACTGACAATGAGCTTGATTGAAGCTGGCTGAAGAGAGGATTGATAAAATACACTCATGGCTACCAGCCGCGTCACGTTTCTACACGTTTGGGACGTAGTAATCCAAACAATCTCCCCTTCTTCTCTTTAGCGCTGATTTGCTCCCTTACTTCGTGCTCAATCTCCTCGTCTGTCAAACCTCCGCCCATAGAATACCACACCACCGACAGCATGCCAAGAAGTGCTGTGAGCACACATCTGAGAGGCAAAGCCGTCAGCGAATACATTTCGATCTATAACGAGACTCATACCCTGCCATAGCACCAATACCCTTGGGATGCCAGCCCAACTTCTGGGGGTAAGGACCCAAGGTCAAGCCACTCAAGTCGGTAGCTTCTGCATGCCCAGCAGCATTCCCAGAATACGGATCGTTCAGCACCTGACAGTTGTCATACATCTTCTGTGGAACTCTGCCGGTACTTCGCTCTTGTGCAATGAGCGGTGCTTCAATTAGCTGAATCGCGAGTCCGACTTCAAGATGCCATTCGATATGACCTGCGGAATGGACGAATGAATATACAAGCTGCAAATAATGCGTCACTGACAATGCAGGAACCACGCCCCGGGTTGTCGGCTATGACGCGCAATGTTGCTGAGCCACCTGATGGGACGTGAACCGTATCTCTGCGGATTGGGTTGACTTGGCCTTCTTGGATGGGTGGGTTGAGTATAGGATCGTCAGAGGTGTAGTCGTCAGAACGCCCAACGATCCATGGAGCGTGTCCGTGAAGATGACTGTAAGGAAACACGTTTTGGACATCGGTGACGCGCAACCGGCAAGGACGCGACTCACAAGGGATGTTTGCCTGCATCGCCGTTCTTGATAACGATGTCAACGACTTCAAGGTGATCAACCACAAAACTCAGGGGACCATAGGCCGACTGTACTGTAGCGTTGTTGCCCAGACTGAGCTCGCTGAATATCGCTGGCACCTTGGGCGAATTATAGGTTATTTGGTTGAACATGGCGTGGTTTGTGCCGTCGTCCATCGTGTCAAATATGACTTCTAATTCTATCGTCTTGGTAGACTCTGGTGGGGATTGAACATCAATTGGCACAAGCGATGTGTCGTTGACCGTAACGTATTCATCGATGAAGCCCAGATTGGTCGTCGATGCAGAAGACGCGTAAATTACTGAGGAAGTTACATCTGTAGCAGTCTGCTAAAGGCGTTGGGAGAGCGAAGAGAGTGAGGTGACGTACTCGGGTTCAAAGTATCGGGCACGGTATCGAACATGTCTGTGTCCATGTTAGCGTGTATCGCCCAATTGCTGACGTTGGTGTCGTTTCTGGCGGTAACAAGTACCGAGTACCTCTGGGCCACTGTGAGGCTGATCAGGTCGATGGGTGATTCTTCCACGTCAATCTAACAATTCAGCTTGGCTGCAGGTACGATTATAGCAGTTGCGCTTACCCCATCGACTTCAATCTATGGAGTTACTTAGACTACAATGGTGTAGTAACTGTAACAATAAGTACTCACAATACGCATATCATGCCCATCAATCCAAAAGAAGAACATGGCAAACGCAGAGGTATTCACTACGCGAAGACGGTACGTCTTCCCTGCTTCAAAGGGGAGGCTGGCATTGTTATTAAAACCAACGGCTCCAGATGCTGTTCCCGAAAGAGGCGCCAAGTAGGTACCATTCTGCGCGAAGTAAATCAACGCCGAATCTAGTGATGATGATGGGTCAAACAGAAAGTCAGCGGGACGTGAAATTTTTTCACCTGGTACAGGTTCTGCTCCACCTGGATTCGCAATGTTGATGAATTGGTCAAGCAGGACAGAATGTTCATCATGATACCAGTCTCCCAGAACGACAGTGAACTCTGCGTCATACTCGTGGGCCTCAACGGTGGGATGTATAGTTAAAGGTCCCCGCAAACCATCGACATATTCACCCTATCGAGAAAAAGCATCATCGAGCGTACGAAGTGGGAGACTAAAGAAACTTACCTTCGCATGAGCATGCCACCAGTAGGTTCCGTGTTGACCAGACGAGTTGATCGGAACGACATAGTCGAAACTCCCGCCAGGAGGTATACCGCTTTTTAATATGAATATGAGGGGCAGAAAAAGGAGGCGACCAAACTCGTACCATTCCGATACCATCAGTGCACCGTCCATCCAGGACGTAGAATTAAAAAACATTCCATGATGATGTATCGTCGCAAGTTTGTCCAAGGAATTCGAGACGTGAAGCACTAAAGAGTCATTCGCGGAGACATCCACAGCAGGAGGACTAGATACGATACAATGAAAAGGTGGGTCGTCACAGGAACTTTTACTTACGGCCAAGTATTATTGACGCCAATCACTCTGCGTTCAAAGAGACCATCCGGATTGACGTTCTCCACGTAAGTGAGGTTCCACCACTCTTCGTGGATGCCAGCAAAAACGGGAGACGCGGCGAACAGCAGCGCAAACACCATTGAGGACTTCATGGTGTGGTACAAAGGGTTCCGCCGGTACAAGACGCGTGATCTGGAGCTATAAGAGGCATTTTTCGACGCTGTACTAGCCAGATTAAAGCTCATGCCACACTTTGAATGGAGTATTTTCAGACTGACATATCAGATTGCGGGTTGTCGTGAGGTTGACATTGCCGATAACACGGGCCAGTTCTTTCGGTCGACTGTGTCAAGTTCAGCTGTCTCTGCCTGTCAGAAAACGACATGAACGGTGAATTCTAGGCATACCTCGGCATACGGGTGGTCAGACGAGAACGACAGCGAACGGGGACTGGGAATCAGGCAACAGGCGACATCAATTCGACTGTTGCTCGCTGGAGGAGGCAGAGGAGTGGCAGACCGACCCTGAATCGAAAGAATTGAAAATTGCTATATATTTAGATCTTATCAGATAGCTTGCAGTGCGGATCAAGGTCTGGACTCTTCGCTCGTGCCAGTGGGCGAACCTTATTCTATCCATCACCACTTATAGTGTAGCATGAGGAACTGCAATGACCCGTCTTCTTGTATACATCCTCGACAAGAGGAACTGACTGGTGGAAGTCATGGCACAGAACCTCTTCTCCGTACCCATTTTCTTCATTGTCTTTCGCGAAACGTTAGAGGCCGCGATCATCGTCTCGGTTCTCCTGGGTCTTGCAGAGCAAATTATTCACGACGATCCCGGTCGTATCGGAGTCCCAAAAAAACACGAGAGCACTGAAGGATCAGACAACGTAGCGATTACAGGCGGCGAGGCTGACTTGAGCGATGAGGTCCATCGTCGTCGGCTTGTCCGAAAACTGAGGGTTCAGGTATGTAAAGTACACCATCACCGTCTACCTTTAGGTCTGAATTGCACTCAAGATCTTTCTCGGTGCTGGTTTGGGGCTATTAATCGCCTTGGGTATTGGCGCTGCGTAAGACATTTAGCTTCTAAACAATTAGACGCGTCTCAATCCGAAAAGCTTCATCGCCGTATGGTTCACCCAAGCCTCGGATCTTTGGGCAAAATCAGAAGAGCTCTGGGAAAGTACGTATTCAGAATGCTCACAAATTTCTCCGAATACTCATGTTTTCAAGGTGTTTTCGAACTCATCGCCGCCTTGATGATTTTTGTCATGGGTATCACTATGTTGAAGATGGACAAGGGTGATTTTCAACTATTACGACCTAGTATTCTCCTCTTAGCTTACTCTTGACACAGCGAAAGCAAAGTGGCGCATTAAACTAGAGCGTGCATTTGATGGGGAAAGTACGTGTCCGCCCACTGCCTCCTTAGCTTTCTAATGATACGTCTCGCAGACAACGATAGGAAGACATCGACCGGAAAATGGGCATTGTTCATCCTACCTCTGATTACTGTTCTTCGCGAGGGTAACCTAACCTTGTAGCAGCTTTTGGTTTGACAATTGTCTAACATTTTGTCAGGCATGGAAGCAGTCGTCTTTGTAGGTGGTGTCTCTCTGGGTCAACCCGCCACATCGATACCAATTGCCGCCATCGTTGGCATTATCTGCGGCCTCGTCGTAGGCTTCATCATCTACACATTCGCCAGTCGCACTAGTACGATCGCCGCTACCGTCTAGCTCTCCCTTCATTCTGATTAATCTTCCGTCTGTATCTTTAACCATATTCTTGATAGCCATGACAAATCTGCTTCTACTCATCGGCGCGGGTCTTTTCTCGCGTGTTTGAGCGCAATGCGTTCAACCACTTGCTCGGCGCCGATGTAGATGATGCGGGTGGCAGCGGACCCGGAAGCTATCGTGTTCAAGGCAACGTTTGGCATCTCGACTGCTGCAACCCCGAGGACAACCTCGACGGTATGGGCTGGTCTGTATTCAATGCGCTATTCGGATGGAGCAACAACGGCTCACGTACGCAGCGTTTTTTCTCGATGATTGTAACAGATTGCTGACATCCTAATAGTCGGGACTATTCTGTCCTACGTATTCTATTGGATCGCTGTTATCGCAGTTCTCATCTTCTATAAGTACAAAGAGGTTCGTTTCCCTCGACCAACATCGCAGGGACCTCAACTCAACTAATAATCGTCTTCACTAGGGTCGGTTCACATTCGGGGGGAAGTTTGAGTCGGCTGCAGCTGTTCGTCGTCGCCTTAGAAGGGATGAAAAGGCCAAGACTACGGCCACAGTCGACAACAAGCCGGACGCAAACGACAATATGACGACTGTAGCGACACTGTCCAAATAAAGTGCCGCACCATTATGGCTTAAATATCAGTATGAGTAAGTTTCATAGTTCATGTACTACAATGCGTAGTTATCAACAAATTTGACGTAAAATGCTTTTTCGTCGCCAACTCGGGCTTTTTTTAAAAAAACTCGTCTTGCAATTGGAGCCCCCATCGGCAGCCCAGGACCTCCTCCAACTTCGAGTCAAGTTCGCTAAGGTCGGTTCCTGAATGTACCATTGAAGCCCATGGGGCTTTCTGCCCGTACACATACTTCACCAGCATAGGCTCGGACTCGTCTATACTCTGCGGATAATACCCAATGAGCTCGCCTTGCGGACCGTAGCACGCACTACGTGTTGAGAGGTCCCGCTCGGGAATCATATCGTTCTTGCTGAGGAACTGACTATATCTTCCCGGCTCAGCAGAATCCAGTTGCTGATTTGTGGCGGCGAGGTAGTTCTCGAAAGGTGGTGGCGAGACTGATGCGCTCTCTTCAAATGACCACTCTTCTAATGAATAAGATGGTTGTAGGTGGAGAGAAGGGGAGTCACCGGGGTCAGAATAAGGGAAGCTGCTTTGGAAACAATCTGGGAATCTCTGATGACCAGAACCGTGGCGGAAGATGGTAATGAGACTTACCCAGCATAGACAGCGGCATAGGCGGAGGAGTGAGAAATAAGGTCGTATCAGAATTGTCTCTGATTTCGTCCTCTGAATTCTCTTCTGGCCAGGCTGAGGATCTGTGCGAGCCATCAGATGTGTCGAACTCTTCACCCATGGTCCAATCGTAGCTGCTGTCCGCTTCCAGTATGTACTCTTCAGCTATGCGTTTCAGCTCAGGCTCAGCTGGGAGTCGCGTGTCCAGATAGTCGTTGTCGTTGTTCTTTGTGTCTATATAGTCCATCTACCAGTCATTCAGGTTGAAATTGTGGCGCTCATGTTCCCTTCAGTGGAGGCGACTTACAAGTGGCGAGGAGGATGAAGATGACGGTGATGCGTGTGAATCACATAGCAGCGTGTCAGAGCTACTGTTAAATAGTCGGCCGCTTTCTTTGTGGTCGAGGCTTTGTTCACAAACACTGGCAATAATGGTCAGTCATTGTTCAGGTGTGCTCAAAAGACCAGAACATACATGAGGGATCATTGTGGCGCGTTGGAAATGCGAGGAAATACAAGAAGGTAATTGTTAATGATGGCCATCGGTTTCCGTTGCCTTTATGGCTTGAAAGAGAGGGCGGTGTCAGCGCTTACTGAGAACAAAGGGAGCAGGCATGGCACCAAGAATGCAGACTTGGAACCTAAGATGGTAAGATCTGCGGACAAGAATGCATTCATCTTGTTCTGAATTTGGACCGACCACGCGCGTAAGTTTAGGACGGAAACCCGGGGGACCGTGGGAAGACCGTGATTCGCTATATAAGGCAATTTTTTGCGTCTTCCTTTCTTACACCGACGCACTTATCCCTTCCAAACGTATCTACTGTCTGGGAGATATTGTTCCGTCGTAGAGTGAATAGACTTCGCTTTCGCTAGCAACTCTATGCTTTCGGGCTATGATGGCTTTCTAGATAGTGGTGAAAGTTACATTTTGTCGTCTCCCCCCGCTTATATCGATTTAAAAGTTGACTTAACCATGCCATTTCCGCCGGAGATCCTGGATATTATTTTCTCGTTCCTCTACGATGACAAGCAGTCGTTGAAAGCCTGTAGTTTAGTAGCGAGGGTGTGGCTGCAACCCGTCCGCGCCCACTTCTTCCACGTTGTGCTCACACCGGTCAACGTCGACGAATTCATAGAGCTCGCCGCAAATGCAGGCAGTTTCATCTCAGGTACACTGCAGGATATCGCGTTGACGCGGAACTGGGATGCGATCCAAGTCTCCGTCTTTCCTTCCCTAAAAATGGTGACATGTATGGTCATTCATAACATGGACTATGCCCCAGCGCCGTTGCACACTGTTCTGCTAGGAATGCCCTCCGTGACCCATTTGTATCTCGATCAAGTCAGCTTCGAGTCCTTTTCAGAGACCACATTGGCTCTTTGTCTTTTCCCCGCTCTCCAATCCGTTTCTTTGTGCGACGTCTCGTGGCTCTTATCCGAGCCATCACCTCACCTCCTCCCCGCGACTGTTACCCATTTATCCCTCACGCTCTGTTACCAGCGCGACGTCTTCAATTGGCTTCTCAATCAAAGGCCCATCCCCCACCTCAATCTTGGCACTTCCGTAGCACCGTCCGACGCACCCTCCATCGGAGAATATCTGGCCCATTGTGGACCTGCCTTACGCTCTCTTCGTCTCGGATTCTCGTCTTTCGATGCGGGTGGCGACGCAGAGGATTTTCTCGCTCCGTCAATCTCACCTTAAACCCCGGCTCGTCGATCTTTGGTTTGACGAGTTCATCGGGGAACGAGAGTTGACACAAGTCACCACTGCGGGTTCTTGGATTTTAGGAATCCTAGCGCAGGTAACAGCGCTTCGGGTTGTCTCTTTTGGGGTTGAAGGGGACATCGACTTGGCCGAGATTGAGTGGGACGAACTCGATGGACAGCTGATTCGACTACAAGTCGACGAGGCGCGGTTTTTTATGCGCAGTAGTCCTGATATCTGCCAAAGGTTGCCTGTGTCCCATCGCAAAGGCATACTCACTGTTATGTATTTATGATATACATTTACAATTTCTCAACTATATAGGCTGTTATATCTGCAAGTCCCCCAACATCGTCGTCAAGGTCTCGACAATCTCAATCTCGTCCATGAGGTTGAAACACACATCCATAGCGATCCAGCCAAAACTGTTGGCACCAAAAACATCAGACTGCACGCACCTCCTCCACGCCCAGTATGACACGCACAAACGATTCTGAAGGTCTCGTAATGACTCCCCGTCACCACTCATCAAATCCTCTCTGACATGGTTAACCAACAAAGTCGTCTCTTCTCGAACTTTGGAGATGTGATCCAACCTCTTTGCTGGCTGTGACGCATTGGCAACGATCGTGCCAATGAACACCTCTTCCTCCGTCAACATCGCGCCTCGACCAGGGAGGATGGAATGGAGGCTGCATGTGCTCTGCAGCTGCGATCGGTAGTAGAGAAAGGTCGAACGGAGGGAATCAATTCGATCAGGAGTAGGCGTCAGAGACATATGCTTGGGAAGGAGTCCATTGACCAAGGCAGTGAACCCCGAGAACGCAGTGCTTACTGCCTCGGCAACTATTTCATCTTCATCTTCGAAGGGATCGACCGCCTCCTCCTCTTCGGCTTCTGCGCGCCTGCGCTCTTGTCTAGCTGCGAACGATTCAACTTCTACGGCGGGAAGATCCACCTCACGGAAGAGCTTGCCAATAGCACGCTGGCTAACGTAGTACACGTTCGGGTCGAGGTATGACATCGTCTCTGGGGCGTGCCAATCAGGTAGGAGCGAAGGTCGCCGAGGTATATCACCTATAGCGACTGCAGTACCAGATTTAGGAAAGTCAACAGCACGACTGTGAAGGTCCGCGAGCATCATGCAGTCCTTATTAAAAATGCCGTCCGCTCTTGCGTCTGCGAGAATTCGCCAAGTGATGGAAAGAACCCCCAGATTGTCTGTGTTAATGAAGTCGACGACGAATTCCGCAATGTCGTCTTGGGTACATTCCGTAGGTAGGCGTTTCAATACCGCTGGATTGTAGCGGCCAGGGCGCTGGGGACGAATATGGCGAAAGCCCGGATGCCGGTCCAGAGAGATTACAGCGTACTCGTCACCATCCAAGTCGCCCCCACCGAGATAAGAACACAATGGCCGTTGTCCTAGTAATATAAAAACAATGTCAGGCGCACTCCGACACAGTGCCAACAAGCGTACCTTTGGTCGAAAAGACAACTGTATTTGCTAATGGCTCCGTCGCAAAACACGATCCAGCAGGAGGGTGTCCGATGGCTTTTGCAATCTGGACGTCGCCGGGATGAACGCACGGCGAGCGGCTTATCAGAACATAACCAGAAAGGTATTTCCGGGGTCCACCAGGAACAAGCTCGAGGCAAACAGATACTTCATTCTCCTTCAGGAAGCCGTGGACATCAGCGACACCGACTAGGTTATACGCCTCTGGAATGGGTATACGGGCTGCGTTGAATATCGTCAGCATGTACTAGGGATAACAAAGGATCTAAACATACATTTATGTTTAATATCGCGAAGAGCATCGTTTCGCGCGTACAGCATAGCTCTTGCGTAAAACAAATCCTGGGGTAAAGGCACGCCTAAACGATACAGTCGTATAAGGGTACCGGATAGACGGTACGCAGTTCCTAAGCCGAGCTCATTCAAAAAAAGAGCCGCCGAATCCACAGAGGTCGTCGCCAAGTTAACCTTTTCGATTGCATTATCCTGATATTTCTTGAAAACTTCGTATGGAACACCTAAGCCCTCCAGTATCATGATTAATGGGCGATTCAGATAAAAACTGAGATAGAAAGGTTAGCGAAAGCGTGCAAAAGAGTCGACTGCCACACTCACTTTCCAGGTTTGTCGAATACTTGTGCGATCTCGATCCTTTTCGATGGTGTGCCGGCGAACTTGACCATGGAAGGACGAAGACAGACTGTGTGGCCAGTCAGAGTGTGGTCGACGCTGAGCACGCCCTTCGATCCCTCAAAGCGAATTTGGATGGCTCTGGGATAAACGTCTCTGTACAAGGTCGCTCCCCTACGACGGCTTGCCGTCACCCGCCGAGCGAACTCTGGAGACATTGTTCCAACACCGTCGGTGAAGTTCCATTCAATCCCTGACTCTCTCTCGACTCTCTTGATGTCGTCAATGGTGTGAAGATTTTCAACGTCTGTCGTCGTGGGATCGGTCGTCGTGAATGCCATGCTGATTCGGGCAGCATATCTGGCCGGACAGCGTTTAAGCTCCGGACTGAACGTTCCGAGACTATTGATAATATGCGCCACATTGATCAAAGTAACGGCACCAGTTGCGGAGCGCAACCTAAAGTCTCGTAAGAACCATACTGAGTGGTTCTTCAGCGCTGATTGAGAAAAGGCGAGGAAGTTGAAGGAACGCCCGGCAAGTTGCAAACTGTTCTTCAGGCAACCGCCGACACGATTTCTGACCCATAGTGCACTGTCGAAATCTCCATTGTAATGAATTTTATGTTTCCTTTCGTCCATGAAAGAGACGCGCACGAAATTTTGGTGGCAGGAGGGTGGATACGAGCGGATGACACGATTGGATCGTTCTGGCACGGGACCTTCGTAAAGGATACGCGTGGGCGTGACGATGACATGAAAGCACAGAAAAATGCCATCGTCATCGCGCTTGGTCAGAAGGTTGTTGCTCATTGGGTGATCCAGCCGCCTTTTCGTTGCCTTGAAACATCGAAGCACGGACTGATCATCAAGTTCGGGCCCGATGAGCTCCATGGCCGCCTGAGCAAAGGCGCTGAGCACCATCGCCACATAATCATTGCCTCTCCTGCCCCTCGCCTGACCTTCTCCGACTAACCCAAGTATCGGCTCCTTCAGGTTCAAGAGTTCTCGGGGGTCTAGAGCAAGGCTGTTCAAGAGGCTTTCGACCATGTACGCGTGGAAAAAGGGCAACTCCTTGCGCCATTCTTGGTACGCCCTCAGATTAGCGGCGGACCACAAATTGGCATGAATGATCTGGTAGGGATCGCGGTGGACTGGCAGCCCGAGACCTGTGTTTCGGAGTAGGCGACGGAATGTGGCGGGTCCCTCTCTGGATGAACAAACAAGGCGTATACACATCGAACAATATGGCGCGATTTCCGAGTGTGGCCGGCCGGTCGTGGAATCTAGGAGATCCAAAGCAGACTGCTGGGTACGAATCGGACCGGAACCAAAGAGGCCGCTCAAAGGCCCATCAGCCTCGGAGATATAGGATGGTGGATTGTATAGGAAGAGGACAAGGACGGGGGCACCATCGTCCGGACATACATGAGCAGAGAAGTGCTGCACGTCGAGGTAGGAAAACAGGATGTGAAACGTCTGGTCTACTTTCATATCTTCCAAGTCGTATATGCCAAAGGAAACCCGCCGCCGATAGTCCTTGTCTTGGCAACCGCGACCTCAATTTGACGTGACTCTGGTAAAAAAGAGAGGCGAGAAGGCGAGGATACAACGTGCTCCCACTCGACCGAAATCCTGTTATCACGGCACCACCAACAGAACTGGATTTTGGCGATCGAGAGCTCGCCATGGTCCCGAAGCAATGCTGTTTGTTGCTCCTGCTTCTGGGCGTGCGTGTCGTCAGCGTAAGGAGAACGCGTTATATGATCAATGATGGTCTTATCGACAGGTTTGTTACTTTCGCGGAGCGACAGTGATGTGTTTCGAACGACCACTTTGCGTCGCCCGTAGGCGCCGTATTCACCAAGAAAGCGAACACCTAGATCGCGAGTAGGAAGAGTAAGAATGCCCTGCCCCTGGTTCCGACCTTTCTTGTCCTTGAACAAACGGACATGAAAGTTTATTGGTGTGGATGGACTGAACGTGGGAGATGCAGCTCTTGGCGCATTGCGCTCCGGACGTCGAGCTCTGAGGCAGACTTGGGGACATTGGGAATGAAGATCTCCATGGCGGCGCAGAGCAAGACGAGCGTCTATCAGCCTGGGAACTGATCGTCTTAGATAGGCAGACAGCACAGGTCCTGGGAATATGAAGAGAGAATGATCAATTCCGGAACATACAAAGCTGCGTCGTGATGGCCTTGTGGATGGCATCCTTCGCGAGATAGAACGTGCGTCCAATACAAATTCTGTATTCAAAACAAACGACCCAGAGGAAGCGCTGTATGGATGGCTCCTTGATGAACACATTGACAGTTCTGTTGATCCATTCAGTGTCACTTCAAGCAAAGAATAAGTGCCAGACTACTGCCTGACCTGTGGCGGCATCAATTGACTGGGTTAAGCAACAACCATCAGTCGAGTAAGAGTTACGACAGTGTTGAAGTACTAGTTCAAGAAGGGAAACCGATGTTGGCGATCGCGCCTTCCCAAAGCAGAGGAGCATTTGTTTCCCCCATCGCAGGCAAACAAAGAACACAGCCGGCATATGTCATCTGCCTTGCGTAGGGCAATTATTGACCACCATCTCGAAATATTTCTCGCCCCCTTCCGTGCCTTTGTACGATACCGTTGATGATTGCTGCTTGTCCGACCCGCGCCCAACTCTGACGCCACACTAGACGGCAGAAGCCTGCGATCAACATTTATATCTGGGCAAGTCGTAATGATAATGCGTTTATTGGGTGGTCTAACAGGATATATAGCCCTGCAACGATTTTTAGCGGATTCGCTGGGCTAGAAAAGTCAAGAGCATATACAAGTACGTCTAGTGGGCATCTTGAAAGGAAGTAACAACTAATAACAACCAAGACGCGTTTGTCTTCGCTGTATGGTTGATATAACCACAGGACCATCCTGCTTGCCCTGTTGTTAGGATCCAGAAATGCCTACAATTGACTCCATACCATCACTAATTCCGTTACCCGCCCCGCAACCTACTCCGGCGCAGAAACGGGCACTTGCCGACGAGGAACTGCTCGATAAATATGCCATCCTATTCTCACCTCCCACTCCACGCGCATCCCCAATCCCAGACCTCTCTTTACAAACCGCTATTCCTCCGAGCCCAGACCCTATTCCGTCCTCTTCATCTGACGGCGAATTTGGCTCATTTGTATCTGTTCCTGCCTCAGAAGATCCTCTTGCGGCTTTTACTCCGATAGAGGAGGCCTTCTCGTCCAACTCCTCCCACCACGCACGGAATTCAAGTCAGGATTCTTTGACAAGTTCGCCCAGGAAGCCAGGCTGGCTTCCGACAAGAATAAGCAGGGAGTTCTGGACGAACTCTTGCTTAGTGACCGAGACCCAATGTATTGGCCAGATCCCCCACAGGCGCAATACAAAGCGCCGAATGTTGACGTGGATTTTGATTTTTTCCTATCCCAGTCTCCCCCCAAGTCCACTTCGCCAATGCTGCCAACGTTGCATCATCTTCGTCACCCCCAGTCACCTCCGTCTCGCTCACCTACCCTTTCTTCGGCTACCCTTGCGCCGCCGATCGCATCCGCGTCCAGTGCTTCCTCTCCTCCCACACCGGCAGTCATGCAGCCGCCACATCGCGGTCTGGAACGTAAACACACCCCTCCTCCTCGTTCTCAGTCATACCAGACACTATCTAATATATCCGCTCGTTGGCTTCCACAAAAGCAGATACCCCCAATGCGACCCGATACTCTCCAGTCCATCTTCAATGTACCACAAGAACCTCCAATATCGCACGGAACACCATTTTCTTCTCACGAAGGGTCGTATGTCCCTCCGACCGGTGCGCCCGGTTTTAAAGGCGAGGATCACCATTGGGACAAGGGCTATTCGGAGGAGTTGGAACATGAGAGGACGCGCCCGGCGACCCCAGTGAATATGAGTGCTGTTATCCAGAAGAAGACGGGCTACGTCGATTTAAAGGGTAGGCGGGAAGGGACTGTTGGTGTTCTTGACTCGAACCTCGCCAACCTTGTAAGTCATTGCTTCATGGTCTCATTTCCTCCTCATAGTCGTTTCGTAGCTTCGCCCATCCCTTCCTGCATTGCAACGTCTTCCGCGAACATGGACCCTTCTCTATTCGCTCGACCAACACGGAATATCACTCAACACTCTTTACGCTCGATGTGATCTTCCCAAGCCTACCGGTCAGCTGCTTATTATCCGGGACACCAACGACGCCCTTTTCGGCGTGTACATGGGCGATGGTATTCGACCTTCCAAAGGGCGGGGATACTATGGCTCGGGCGAGTCCTTCATGTTCAAGTGCCGTTACGATCAGAGTGATCTACGAGTGTTCAAATGGACTGGCAAGAACGACTACATCGCGTTATGCGAACCTGATTTCTTATCGTTTGGAGGTGGAGAGGGACAATACGGGGTCTATTTGGATTCGGGGCTGATTGATGGCAGCTCGGCGAGGTGCCCAACGTTTGGGAATGAACCGCTATGCTCGGCGGGTTCCGTTAAGGCTGGTGCGGTTGCGTTCGAGTGTGTTGGGCTCGAGGTTTGGAAGGTGGGGAGTTAGGGCCTGCTCATGGCATTGCATTTGTACCACTTACTACATACTCATAGACCCGGTATTTATTAATCTCTCAAGTTGTGTTGTATTCATTCAATGTGCTAGCTTGCCTCTACAACTTCAAGGCACCGCCAACACCGAGACCAACGATCTTGAGGCGCAAGATATAATTGATGATCAACGCAGCTCGACAACTTATTCTGATCCCTCCTTCTCTGTCCCTTCGATCTGGCGACCACAAGCAATGGAAACAAGCGGTACGATCAAATTTATTGTTGCAGGAGAAGCGTACCATACCTGGTATAAAACCTTTGGAGACTTCAAAAGGATCGGTCATCGCCCACTCGTTGCCCTTCATGGCGGCCCAGAAGTCAGCCATCACTATATGCTGTACGTTCAAGGTGTACCTATCACTAAGACCTTCTCCTTTTAGATCATTCAAGACGTTTTACACCCGCTTAGGGTAGGAAGTGCACGGCATTTGGTTCATGAATCGTGGGGAGGTTCGCATTCAAAATCTTCACTATTGCATCTGACGATAGTTTAATTTGCGGCTTAGGAATGCTGCATCCGACGGGTGGGGCGGTTGGCCATTTCCAGCTCTCCAGCCTCGATGGAGCTGTTTGTACCAGGCGTCAAAGAATTCGCTCGACCGCTTTCCACCATAACGAGTCGCACTAATCCGCGAGTACGAAAGCAAGGATGATCTCTCCGCTCCCGAATACGAGGCCATCACTGATATGGCTTGGTGTAAGCGCCACATATGCACTCTCGATCCCTGGCCGGAGGCGTTAGTGGCGACGTTTGCTGCTCAGAAGCAGGATCCCACAGTTCATTGGGCTCTATGAGTTAGTCACATAATGTTCAGTGCGATAGGGCTGAAACTTTTGTGGTAAAGTTCAACTTCAAATTAGTCGGCAGTTTGAAAGGGTTCTCTGTCATCAACAATATTTCTTGCCCGACGTTGGTTATCAGCGCGCCAGAGGACGAAATTCAGCCGGACAATGTGCCTCTGTTTTATTAGAGAATTCCGAAGGCAAAGTGAGTGTAATTGGACCATTCAATTGGTTAGTAGTAGTTCGCATCTTGGATAATTCGAAGAGCCTGAAAAGTAAGCTAACTTAAGTTTTATACTCGAGCAAGTCCTCACAATTGCGTAAGTACTTTGAGGTCGTATCTGCCACATCAGCAAAACAGCAAACCCGTCTTTTCGGTCTTGGTCTTGCCGGCCTCGTCTTTCTGCGTCTTAGTCTTGCAGCACGAATCTTTTTGGTCTTTTGCTTGCCACAGAAAGTCTTTTTCATCTTAGTCTTGCCGTCTTTTATCTTCAATCCTCATCTGAGTCTTATGATGCTTGAAAGTCTTGCAGGAAAGTGAAAAGTCTTGTGATTTAGAATGCAATCTCGTTCGAATGATGATCTACGTACTTATTTACGTAGAATGTAGGAAATATATCAAGACTGTCCGTATGTTTCATACCACGGGGAATAAACTCGTCGTCTACCGGGGCACCAATGAGATGCGCACCGCGAAGGAAGCAATCAAGGTGGATCACGGCCTGTAACCTATCGCCAGCATGATCCAAGTCTGGAACCACCTTCCACATACCCGTAGCGGCATCCGGCTCGTCTCCTACAGCCAAAAACCAAGTGACCAGCGCACACGGATAAGATATGTTCTCGTGTCGAAGGGACATGAAGAGAAGGATGTGCGCCGCGTGCATCCCTCGAAAACCAGGTAACTCGCTGTCTGCTTCCGCGAAGGCACAATCCGCGCGGCCTTTACACCAATGGGGTGCTGCGCGAATGCGCTCACGTCGCATTCCACCAATGCCAGACAAGTCGCTAGGTGCATAAAACTCGGCAACAGCAGAAGGGTACGTGAAAACCTTGCCAATATATATTGGGCAGTCGTGTAGAGGAACATCGTCGGAGGACATGGGTGCATTGGGTGTTGTCTGCTCGTAGAGAAAGCAACGGATCAGCTCGGGCAGTCGATGATGACCAGTTTGATGTGCAATAACGCGAACATTACGCGCATAGATGCTTGGCGGAACTAATCGAGGCGACAGGTTAATACTAGCAGCATATGTACTCATGAAAGCACGTACATGGCTTCTTTGCAAGCTTAACCTCACCCAGTATCTTCCGCTGTGCAGCATCGACGTCTCCGCCGTCATCGTCATCGTTATCCTCCCTCACTGGTGATTTGTCTACAGGCAGTGGTGGTCCAAATAGAGTTCCGGCAAGCATGCCTCGCACACGGAAATAGATACGCATGGCAGCAAGCTTGTCCAACCGCTCGTTGATAAGAAGCATTTGTATTAACGCCTCAAAGCGACTCGAACGTCGCCACGGTTCCTTGACAGCCTTGATGTGCTTTGACTCCGTAATGGAGGAACAGAGGCCATTTGGTGCACCAAACTCCTGTATGAGGTGACGGTAGTGAACCATGGAGTGTTGACGGGGCAGGGAAAAGTTCTTGACAACACCGAGTGTGCGAAAGATCTCGCGTTCGGTGTGGTAACGAGCTAAAGTGTTGTCGAGCTCCACAAGGTTGTCTTCATCCAGAACGGCCCGGCGAACGAGATAGCAGAAGTCCGTGAAAGCTGTCAAAGCACAAACCATGCCTTCGGGAACATGTCCAGAGATGGCGGGAAGAAAGACCTGTTGAAACATTGAAACTACTCAGCAGATTAAAAGAGCAACAAACCTTCATTAACGCTTTAGAATCATCACCTGTCCACTGTTTGTACGCGCGACCTTCAGGAAAACATCGTAACCCAGCGAAGGAGGGTACAACCTCAATCCTAGGTGTACCGTAAGAAGCTGAATGAGTAGAGGAAGGTGAGAGTATGCATACCTTCTGTCGATGTCTGCAAGAATCTTGGAGGCCTCCTTCTTCGGGTATGTGTCGGTAATATACTGCTCGATCCACGTTACAAGATGGTCTTTGAACGTTCCTTTAATGATCTGATGGAGAAGATCCGGCGAAAGCAGTTCATGAATATCGGCTCGCGGGAACTCGTGCGTAAATGGCTACCCAATAGATAAGTGACGATCCTTGGGCTGAGGTTGATATAACTACCAAAATCCCCTCGATGATTCCATATTGCTCTCAGAGCTGTTTTGTCGACATGCTTTCGAAAGCCATCTTGGTATGTTCATGGCTTCGACGCCCGCCTGCACCATCAAGATCCGTGTGATGAGCTGTACATCTGAGGGGGATTATTAGAAGCTGTTGATGCAGAGAGAGAAGGGAGAAGGAGAGTGAACACACCAACCACACCAGCCTTGAACAATACATGCTAACAAAACTTGTTCTGGGTAGTCTCCAATATACTGTAGCGTTTCAACCATAACTTCACAGCCTGTGACCCATTATGGTCTGAAGTTACAGCAAACAGCTTCACAGACCCTTAAATTGCCTTTTTTGGACAGTTCCGCTTATAGCGGGACCTGAAATTTCCTTATTTGGAGGCTCGTGCCTGACCAAAGTGGTCTGTGACCCGTTATGATGTATATATAGCTTCACTTCAAAGACCCCCGTGACCCTTTATGTGAATTTGCGGTCGAAATGCTACAGTACGGTCCGAGTCCATATATCGTGCGGCGATAGTGTCCGTCGGCGTATCGAACAACCTCGGGGGTAGTCATTCCCGGCTTCAGCGACTGCATGATGAAAGCAATCGACCCATGGAAGAGCTAATGTCGAAAGCAGCGGAACTGTTCGCTGTCCTTGTATTCACGATCCGCTAGCAAGGCATCATTAGTATGATAGAGAAAACGTGCGGTTAACGTTGTGAGACTTACTTTTTGGGATGGCAAAGAAACCAATCAACGTCAAACCATTCCGATGGGCGCGCCGCACATTGTTGTGAATCAATCCATTCGACATATAGAACGGGTAGTATTCGTTCTGTCCAGTTGCGACAGATACAGTTGTTTTATCGCTCTCAAAAATAGTGGGAACGAACATGGTGTCGTGATTGTTCGGATCTTGTGCGATAATATTCTGTGAGAGAATCAGCAGTGTTACACATATAAATGAGTTCACGTACAGCTTGACGCCATGCCCAGTTACCAGACATGAAGTCTTGGTAGCGGCGGCGGCCATTCTTATCGGTGACACGCTTCGGGGAAAAGTCCATCTCCTTGGCGAAGTTGGCACTGACTTCTTGAGATAGCGGGCATGTCAATCAGTACTTGCGTGGTTAGAGTTCGTTCATACTAGCCAGACTGTACCTAGTGAAAGAGACTGGAATTGTACCCCGATGAGCAATTCGACAATAGCGGAAGGATTGTATGTGATATCGATGAAATTTACAGTCTAGTGTATCGAGATGGACTTAAAACGACGAGTTCGGACGTGATGGATCCATGGAGAGGAGTCAGTCCGGGTCACGTTGTCGTGATCATGATCCCCTTGGCTCCTACCATCACGTTAACAGCGGTTCACCCGTTCCCCGATCTCCCAGTGGACATCGCTCGCAGAATTCTCGAGACCGCCGCAGTCCACAATAGTAATGACGCGTGCCGCCTCGTCCGTGTCTCCAAAACGGTACATATCTGGTAAGCCATCCTACCAGTCGTCCGACGGTCAATATGATATAATTGATACTTGAACATCAATAGGATTGAGCCTCTCATCTATCGCTCTATTGTGATACAAACTAGCACGGCGGCTCGCCGACTTGCACGTGGATTTTACTTGCGAGATGACAATGCCCGGAGATCCATCACCAGAGGCGTTGAACAGCTATGCGTCTATTACGACATCAACTATAAGGATGAAGACCTTTTACACCTCTTGGAGATTGCCATAGATGCCGATTCTATAATGTGGTGGTACAAAACCACTGCTCTACTGTCGTACATAGACAGGCTTCGCCCTAAATACTTCTCCTTCGCCAACTTGACGCTCAAAACAGTAGATACCATCCTTCCCCGCAGCATCACTCATCTCGACGTCGTATTTCACACATATAATTCCCCGGTGGCTGACCGTCTTCTGCCCCAATCGTACGAAGTGCTCTGGAGAAATGTCTTTGCGCGATGTCCGTTCCTAACGCACATCATGATTGGCTTCTACATAGTCGATCCACCGCCTTGGGCAAGTCACAAGACGACTTTTGTACAGAGCGTGCTTTCCAATGCCCCGTCCATTTTCACAACTTTAATCATCGAGTTGAAAACCTCTGGAGGTCTGGTTGCAGGATCACCTCTGGGCTGGAGCGTTTCGGATTTTGGTGCTTGCTTGGATGATCCTAGGTTCATAATAGTGAGCCCAGAGCCCTGGCATTTGGATGTCGAAGGAGTGGCTTGTTATCCGACCGGACCAGGTTGGGACCATTGGGTGTACATGCGAGGGAAGGAAATTTGGGAATTCGCCGATGCTCAGCTTCGTGAGAGGGCATCAAGACGACAGGCAACACTTCCAGGAAGCTAACATACGGATCTCTTTGAAATGATGCATGTATTACATTCCTACAAGACCGCCGTACTTAGTCACTGTTTTACTGTAATGGTATTTGATGACGCCGTCAACTCTCAAAGGGCCAGTCTATTGCCATCAATGCACACGTTTTCGGATCGACGAAGAGGATGGTGGTCGATAACTCTAGTCTTGCGGTGCAACGCTATTTCAAGCTCCGCCACAAACCCATCACGTGAGATTTGAAGCCGAGCGTGATCAGTGTTCAACGCCATCTCTCTCCTTCCTCCCATTCAATGACTTCGCCTTCGCAATATGAGTTCCGTTGTGTTCTCCTCGATCATTCACCTCTTGGAAGGCATCCCTACCTCAAGAGCTCTTATCCAGACTCTGATGATGGCCTTGTCATTGTCAACTTTTGTCGGCGCGTTGCCGGTATCATCCAAGGAACGCACGATTTTTATTGTGCATGTGAATGGAGGGCAAACGAGCATGGCGTATACCAAGTCAACCTTGATAAGACGGACCCTCACCTCAAAGTGTCTAGATCCAACTTGTGGGCTCCCGATGAATCGCTTCGTGTAATCGGCCCGTCATTTCCGATGGCGCATGTCCTCATTGCGAATCCAGACTGTGTTCATTTCGCCATTGTAGGAAAACAAGACTTGAAACGGCGAAAGAGCATCGAAGACGACTTACCAGAAATGGAGAACAACGTCCCAGACGCGTCTCTCCCCTCTAACCGTCGGCGCAGCGGCGACGACGATAGAAAAAGGGAATTAGTGCGCTCTGGTAAGAGGCGCGCCATAAACTCGTCGAATTGTATTAATGTATTCGACAGATTCCTCCGACGCGACCCTTGTCACCGACCGCTCGCCTCTTTCAAGTCCGTACTTACAGGATAATCTTGTTAAACAAGTATCATCGCCATCCAGTCCGCTCGCCAAACAATCTTTCTCCTCACGAATTTCGCTGACGGTGTCGCCCACAATGAGCGGGAGAATTTTCCACCCCTTCATAGCAGATGTCGCACAGTGTTATCCGGGCGAACCTCCTGTTCCAATAGGCCCCCATCTGTACAAAACAGCGGGTGGCTCGTCAGTAGTGAGTGCTGATAATATGGCTGCGTGTGTTTCTAATTTCCTAGCAGAAAATTCCGGCTTCATCCGACACCTTTGGCACGCTGCTAAACTGTCCCGGTACCGTATGGGTCAACAGACTACCTTTCCTTTATTCACTTTGCCCGGTTCGCCTGTTCAGAGGCGACCTCGAGCGTAAACTAGGCCTGGTTCGGCGTCCCAGTGGCTTCGGGCAAAGGCTATTCGACTCAACAGCTTTGTTTGCCTTCAACACCCATTGCGAGGCCGTCTTTAGGCGCTTTTTTGGAACATCGCCGCTGCTTGACCATCATTACATGATTCTCTTCGTCGACATGGCCCGCGTATCTACGCGGCCTACGGAGAGTCCAACCTGTGCCATGAACACATACATGAGCGGCGTTCTCAAAGATTTTCTTCGCACCAACGCCCCGCAGCTCAATATTTCCTTCGAAGAAATCGAACAGTGTTCTCCCATTTCGTCACCTGTGATATTCGACTGGGTTTTGGTCCGTAGCCACCTACTTGTTCGTATCATTGTACTGACCCCATTCCGCAGGAGTCGATGCGCGAAGCAGGATACTCTCTCATTGTAATCATCGAAAATTTTAACATCCCGCTCATCAACTCAACACCGGATACGATACCGGAGATCGAGTATGCCATTGCCTTCAATCTGGTGATGCCTATTGTCAGTGGAATTGACGATCAGGTTATTGCTGGCGGAATGATCTTGGGAAAGCCTGAATCAGAGGAGCCTTCCTGGGCCAGGGATAGCGTTGACGACAGCATGATTTTTGACCTAATCGCTCGCGATATCTCGAACGAAGCCTCCGTTCATGGTGCATTTGGATATACGTGGGATCAGATCAAGGCCTTGGCTGACGAGGTCCTATCCACGCCGGAGGAGCGCGCAGAATGTTTGGAGATAATACAGAGCACTTGCGCCAAGCATCAGGATCCTGAACGCAAGTATGTGGAGTATTCTGTCGACGATGTCCTTACTCGTTTACGGGAGCAGAAAGGATTGCCTGCGCGACACCCTTCCCCGGAGCCAATGTATTTCGTCGGCGACGACGAGAATTGTTAGCCATCCGTCCTACACTACTACCTGCACATCGTTTGATGTTCTATACGTCGATAAGGACAATCGTATTTCACATGTGTGAACTCTCGTGTAGAAACTAGCGGATATGTAATGCGATATTCTCGACTCATCTTGATATCCGAAGGTCGGTGGTACCTTTGGATAATTTCTGCGTAGCGCCTTTGTCTTCTCAGCGATGAAACTGTACAGCATATTAAATTTCTACAAACGAAAAGAGTGTATAGCAGTACAACGATAGATACATACGGAAAACTACTACAAGTCCATAAATTAGTCCATGAAATCCTTGAAATGTCGTTAAATCAAATTGTTGTCAGAATCAAAGTGGACCTGGAGGAGAGCGGGGCCACAGACTGTAGTAGCATCGGACACGAAGCGAATCATCGGGAGACCACAAGTTGAATTTAGGTACTTGGAGGCGAGGGTCGTTCTTATCAAGGTTTACTTGGTATAAGAAATGCTCGTCTGCCCTCCATTCGCATGAGCAAGAGATATTGTGCCTTGCTTGGATGATAGTGGCAACGCGCCCACAAAAGTTGACAATGACAAGGCCATCATCAGAGTCCGGATAGTAGTTCTTGACATATGGAGAATTTCCGACAAGCCTATGACCAATGAGAACACATCGGAGCTCTCGTCGTGGAGGTGAAGACATTTAATGGGAGGAAGAAGGGAGAGATGGGCAATCTGGCGTGTATCGCGCGCTTGGAGATCACGTGATGGGTTCGTTTCTTTTAGGACACCGCATACGAATTTACCACGAATGGATAGCAACGTCCGAGACGCGTCTTTTCCTTCAAACCGGCGGCGCAGCGGCGACGACGACAGAAAATCAATGCGCTCAGTGCGCTCTGGTAAGAGACGCGCCATAAACTCGTCGACTTCTATTAAACAACAGATTCCTGAGACGCGACTCTAGATCTTGTCACCGGCGACCGTTCACCTCCCTCAAGTCCTTACTTGAAGAATCATTTTGGAAAGCAAGTATCACCGCCATACAGTCCACTCGCCAAACAAGCTTTCTCCTCACGAATTTCGCCGACGGTGTCGCCCACAATGAGCGGGAGAATTTTCCACCCCTTCATAGCAGATGTCGCACAGTGTTATCCAGGCGCACCTCCTGTTTCGATGGGTCCCCATCTGTACAAAACAGCGGGTGGCTCGTCATTGGTGAGTGCTGATAATGTGGCTGCGTGTGTTTCTAATCTGCTCGCAGGAAATTCCGGTTGCATCCGACACCTTTGACATGCTGCTCAATCGCCCTGGTGCTGTATGGGTCAACAGACTGCCTTTCCTTTATTCCCTTATCCCGGTTCGCCGGTTCAAAGGCGACCTCGAACATAAAGTAGGCTTAGTTCGCCGTCCCAGTGGCTTCGGCCAGATGCTATTCGACACAACAGCTTTGTTTGCCTTCAACCACCATTGCGAATCCGTTTTTAGGCGTTTTTTTGGAACATCGCCCCCGCTAGACCACCATTACATGATTCTCTTCATCGACATGGCATGCGTATTCATGCGGCCCACGGAAAGTCCAACCTGTGCCATGAAAAAATACATGAGCGGTGTTCTCAAAGATTTTCTTCGCACCTACGCCCCGCAGCTCAATCTATCCTTCGAAGAAATCGACCGGTGTTCTCCCATTTCCTCACTTGCAATTTTTAGGTGGGCTTTGGTCTGTAGTCGGTCTTTCGTTCCCACCATTGTACTAATCTTCGTCTGCAGGAGTCGGTGTACGAGGCAGGATACTCTCTCATCGTAATCATTGAAAATTTCAACATCCCGCTCATTAACTCGACACCGGAGACAATATCGGACATCGAGTTTGCGATCGCTTACAATCTGGTAAACCCTATTATTACTGGAATCGACGATCAGGTTATCACTGGCGGAATGATTTTGGGCAAGCCTGAATCAGAGGAGCCTTCCTGGGTTAGGGATAGTGCTTACAGCAGGTCGATCTTCGACCAAATCGCTCGCGATATCTCATACGAAGCCTGCGTTCATGGCGCATTTGGATATACGTGGGATCAGATCAGGGCGCTGGCTGACGAGGTCCTATCCACGCCGGAGGAGCGCGCAGAGTGTTTGGAGATAATACAGAGCACTTGCGCCAAGCATCAGGATCCTGAATGCAAATACGTGGAATATTCTGTCGACGACGTCCTTACTCGTTTACGCGGGCAGAAAGGATTGCCTGCGCGACACCCTTCTCCAGAGCCCTTTTATTATGAGAGCGACGAAGAATGATAGCCAATCGGCCCACCTCTACCTTCACATCGTTTGCTGTTGTATCCATAGACAAAGGCAGTCATAATTTTTTACTACTCTGGTAGAAACCAGCGGCCACGGACTAAGATCAGTAGCCTCTACTGAAAAATTCACCGGCCGATATTCCTTTTATTCATGAGCGGAGTTCAAATATCCTTGCCAAGCTACCACGCCACTCGCCCACCAATGACTTCTTCCCACCACATCCCATCACGCCTACCCAGCGCCTACCACCTCCACGACTCTACCACCGACTACCAACCACCACACCACCATTGCTCGCATTACTGCACCGCCATCTCCAACCTGTTGTTTTAGACCACGGCCCGAGCTCGATAGGCGTGTGTTTTTTGCCTCGTATTTTAGACCGCGACCCGAGCACGATAGGCGCGAGTTTTCTGTTATTGTGGATTTTGTTTTTTCTATACCTATACATTTCTTTGGACGCTGAAGGCCACGACCCGAGCTCGATAGGCGTATGCTACGTTGTGTCGCTGCTGCATTATTATTTGTATATGCCACGACCCGATCACGATAGGCGTCAGCTCTGCTGTGGCCCGAGCACGATAGGCATATGCATCATGTAAATTTTTGGTGGCTGAGTAACGGTATGTACAGCTCGGCGGCTATTAAACGGAACATGCCGAGCACCTGTCGGCATTGGTTTTTCTCCCTCGGATGCTCCTACCTGATCCTTAAGCTCTACCGCCGTGGATCGTCCGTGAACGTCACGGTGAGCTCGGCTTCTGGGGAGGGTAGAGAGCGCAGGAGACGTACGGATGACGGCTTATGTCATCATCGCGTGCGCACCTCCTGCAACCAGCCGGCCCTGTGGGCCATTGGCTGTATCACAACAACAACAACAACAATGGATCGATGTAGGCTAACACACGCGTGAACAAGAATTTGGTTCGCTTAGTTCGCTCATTCGCAGAATTCGGTCAGGGACGCGACTGTCTGTTAGATTTCCGCTAACGAAAGCGCAGATGGAAGCGACTCTTGTCGACCTCTCACCTCCCTCAAGTCCTGGGTTCAGAGATCCTCTTAAACAGGCACACTCAAATTCACCGCCATGCCCGGGAGTACTGCCGTCTAGTCCAAACGCGGTGCCTGCGTTGTCACGAATTCCGTCCGTAGAGGCTATTGAGGTGAAGACTTGGACTCCACTAGACCTGGCCGTCGACATCACACATCTTTACGGAGACGAACCGCCCATTCCGATTGGTTCCCATCTCTTCAAAACCGCAGGTGGCTCATCCTCAGTAAGCAAGCATTCGTGAATTTGAAGGTCCCTGGGCTGCTCTAACTCATGCATAGGAAATTCCGGTCCCCCTTGACACTTTTCCAAGTCTCCTGCAATGTCCAGGTGCTGTATGGGCGAACAGGATCTCCTTTGTCCATTCTCTATATCCGAGCCGGATATTTGACTACGAACATAAACTGAGCTTGGTTCGGCGCCCCAGTGGCTTTGGGCAAAGACTATTTGTGACAACGGCTCCGTTTGCCTACAGCGTCCATTCAAAGAAAGTCTTCACACGCTTTTTTGGTTCATCTCCATCGCTAGAGGCAAAGACCCTCACCCTCTTCATCGATATGGCAAAAGCATTCGCACAGCCCGCGCATGACCCTTTCTCTACCATGAACACCTACATGAACGATAACCTCAAGGGTTTTCTTCGTTCCTCCGCCATAAAGCTCGACCTCTCCCTCGAAGAGATTGCTGAAATCCCATTGGATGACATGTCCTCCGCCATATTCGTGTGGATCCTGGTTCGTCGGTCCGCTACTAGCTTTTGCTCGGTATTGATGTCTGGTCTAGGAGTGTGTCGCTAATGCAGGATATAAGCTTATCGTCACCGTCGAAGATTACAACCTTCCGCTCATCAATTCAACGCCAGAAGATATAGACGACATCGTCGATGCGATCTTTTTCCATCTTGTGCTCCCCATTGCAACTGGACTTGACGACCAGGTCATTGCGGGCGGAATGATTTTTGGTAAACCGGTTTCAGAAGAACCATCATGGGTCCGGGAAAGTGTTACCGCTGGAGTACTGTTCGAGGGCATCGCTTGTGACATTTCAGATGAAAGCTCCGTTCACGGCGCGTTTGGTTATACGTGGGACGAGGTCACGGCGCTGGCCGACGAGGTACTCCCTACGGCTGAAATGCGTACGCAATGTTTGGGGGCGATCCAAAGCAACTGTTTGAAGTATCATGATCCTGAAGGAAAACACGTCGAATACTCGGTTGACGATGTTCTTACTAGCTTACGGGAGCAGATTGGATTGCCTGCCAGATATCCAAGCCCAGAGCTCATCGATCTTGGGAGTGACTACGAAGACTACTAGACATTCGTCGCAATCTCATATCATCAGCGCATGCCTCTGTCGTCGCATCTCGTTTTCCTGACATTGCTATTGTTCTCGCACCTGTATAACCAACTTTCTGGTATTAAACTACAATATATGCATGCGTCTGATGCACTCGACAATACTTTACTGTTACACGCCTCAAATTGCTCATTAGCTCGCTATGAGTGAGAAGTAGATTGTAGGCTGCAGTTGCGGACCACGCAAGGTAGCTGCGCCAACTCTGTACAGTTCAATGCAGCAAACGCCACTTCAGATCGCCTGGTGGATACTCCGTTCTACAAGATAGCCCACCAGCAGTGAGCACCGTGTTTGGCTTGTCAGTTCGAACGGGGTTCAATGAGAGGTCGAGACTCAGACTGCGCAATGCGCCATCCTTTGAATGACGTTGTCTCAGTGACTCGGACACGTGGTCCCTTTCTTTGGAGTTTGAAATATCGTTGCCAACCCACCACCACGTACGAATCCACCACGAATGGATAGCAACGTATTGGACGCGTCTCTCTCTTTAAACCGTCGGCGCAGCGGCGACGATGATAGAAAATCAATGCGCTCAGTGCGCTCTGGTAAGAGACGCGCCGTCAACTCGTCGAATCATATTAATCATTAATGGAATCGAAAGATTCCTCAGACGCGACTCTGGTCACCGACCGCTCGCCTCCCTCAAGTCCTTACTTGAAGGACAACCTGGTAAAGCACGTATCACCGCCATCCAGTCCACTCGCCAAGCAAGCTTTCTCGCAAGTATCGCCGACGGTGTCGCCCACAATGAGTGGGAGAATTCTCCACCCCTTCATAGCACATGTCGCACAGTGTTATCCGGGCGAACCGCCTGTTCCAATAGGCCCCCATCTGTACAAAACAGCGGGCGGCTCGTCATTAGTGAGTGCTGATAACATGGTTGCGTGTGTTTCTCATTTCCTCGCAGGAAATTCCGTTTCCATCCGACACCTTTGACATGCTGCTCAACTGCCCTGGTGCTGTATGGGTCAACAGACTGCCTTTCCTTTATTCCCTTTGCCCGGTTCGCCTGTTCAGAGGCGATTTCGAGCGTAAACTAGGCCTGGTTCGGCGTCCCAGTGGCTTCGGGCAAACGCTATTCCACACAACAGCTTTGTTTTCCTTTGACAACGATTGCGAAGCCGTTTTTAGGCGCTTTTTCGGAACATCGCCGCCGCTAGACCACCGTTGCATGACTCTCTTCATCCACATGGAATGCATATTCACGCAGCCCACGGAAAGTCCAACATGTGTCATGAAAAAGTACATGAGCGGGGTTCTCAAAAACTTTCTCCGCACCAACGCCCCCCAGCTCAATATATCCTTCGAAGAAATCGAACAGTTTTCTCCCATTTCGTCACGTGTAATCTTTGACTGGGTTTTGGTCTGTAGCCACCTACTTGTTCGTATCATTGTACTGATCCCGTTCCGCAGGAGTCGATGCGCGAAGCAGGATACTCTCTCATTGTAATCATCGAAAATTTCAACATCCCGTTCATCAACTCAACACCGGAGACAATATCGGAGATCGAGTATGCCATCGCCTTCAATCTGGTCAAGCCTATCGTCGCTGGAATTGACGATCAGGTTATTGCTGGCGGAATGATTTTGGGCGAGCCTGAATCAGAGGAGCCTTCCTGGGTTAGGGATGGTGCTGACGGCAGGACAATCTTTGACCGAATCGCTCGCGATATCTCATACGAAGCCTGCGTTCATGGCGCATTTGGATATACGTGGGATCAGATCAGGCGCTGGCTGACGAGGTCCTATCCACGCCGGAGGAGCGCGCAGAGTGTTTGGAGATAATACAGAGCACTTGCGCCAAGCATCAGGATCCTGAACGCGAGTATGTGGAGTATTCTGTCGACGATGTCCTTACCCGTTTACGGGAGCAAAAAGGATTGCCTGCGCGACACCCTTCTCCAGAGCCCTTTATTTGAGAGCGACGACGAGAACTGTTAGCCACTGCTACCTGCACATCGTTTGCTGTTCTATACGTAGATAAGGACAATCATATTTCACATGTGTGAACTCTCGTGTAGAAACTACTTAGGGATATGTACTGCGATATTCTCGACTCATCTTAATATCCGAAGGTCGGTAGTACCTTTGGATAATTTCTGCGTAGCACCTTTGCCTTCTCAGCGTTGAAACTGTACAGCATATTAGATTTCTACAAACAAAAAGAGTGTATAGCAGTACAACGATAGATACATACGAAAAACTACTACAAGTCCAGTCCATGAAATCCTTGAAATGTCGTTAAATCAAATTGTTGTTAGAATCAAAATGGAACTGGAGGAGAGCGGGCCCAGCAACGGTAGTAGCATCGGACACCTTTCCACTAGCATCGTCCGAGATCACCAAGTACACCGTACCTCTCAAGGACGCTGGAATGACAACTTTGCCGTCCTTGATGGGCGCAGTAACCATATCCAAACCAGTCAGGAAGACTGCCACCAATGAGTCGTCGCAGTTATCAAAAGTAAGGCTGACAATATCGCCAGGCTTGGGGTTCGACGAGTTAACGGTCAACTTGGGGAACACTTTGACAGGTAGTGGTGGATTGGTCTTGGGGCACGACTTGATGAAGGGAGATGCAAGGCCAAACACCTCGTCCAACGTTAAAGGGACCTGGAGAAAGCGTCAGTTAATGAAGAGCAGGAAAACTGCAAAGGAACACCGACATCGAATGCCCCACTCCACGGCTCAACCTTATTCACGGCGGAAGCGACCCAGGCAGCTTGACGCGCCTCTGTAGACAGGATGACTGCCGCGGCAGTCAAGTAATCTTTGTTCTGCAGGAACTGAGCAGCACCAGCGTAAGCCGTAACACCTGTCACGTCTCAATAAGAATTTCAGAGGGACACCAGCCAACGTACCGACACCTTCAAAGATCTGGCTAAGTGTGGCGAACTCGGTTGGGGTGTTGTAAGGACTGTTGAGATTGTTGAGGGCGATCCTCACAAATTGGAGGAAAGACGTACAAGTTATATTCACAAGGCTGCGTAGCTTTGTCGGCAAGGACTGACTCCAAAAACTTAACGTGAGTAGCCTCATGGTCCGCGATCTGCTGGAAGCGACCTCTAGCCCACGGAGGGAGCCCGTCATGAATAAAGTCGTCATTGCTGAACTTTTTGAGACCGCCCATGTAGAAAGCGTTTTCCAAATGTTCGAGCGTCAATGCAAAGTTCAATATTACAGTGTCTGTGAATAGTTGATGAGCCGTCTGCGATAATTGAGAGGGCCGTACCATCAAGGCCATTGTCCCGCGAAACGGTCGGCGCAGCAGTGACGCTGGAAACGATTGCGAGAGCGATGGCGGCGATACAAGACTTCATTAAAGCAGGAGAGCGAAAGAAAAAGAATTATGCTTTGAAACTTAGAGCAAGCCAGGTTTTATAACAGGCTGTCTCGGCGACGGCGGAGAGATCTTGCATAGGATCGATTTAAATATAGTGAGTGAAACAGTCAGTCCGAAGCCGGGCGTCGACCACCATGAGATGGCGTATCTAGCAAAAGCTGCCTTGGAGCTGATTCTTTACCCTAGAAAGCTCGACGAGTAGTCCGTTGTTCAACTAGGTCGAGAGGTTCTGCAGAAAGGACCTGTATGTAGCCCACTTAGATCCTCGAAGCGGATGTGTCAGGAAGCGGCGATTCACCTGGGGCGCGAGCGTGAGTCGGTCTAAAGGAAAATAGCAGTGTTTCTGGCATAGTATTGCTTTAAACTTAGAACAGTCTGAGACGCCATGTTCTGTGTTGACGGCAATCGATCTGTATAGGTCGCTTCCTTTCAGCTGATGATGGAAGGACGAGATAGGTAAAGGTGCCACCGGGTGAAGCAAACATTGCCACAGGCGCCATTCATTTTCGCAGTTACAGAACAGTTGGGAAAGAGTATTCAGTGAGAAAATAGAATCCAGTGTCATTCCTGTGCATCCTTCTAACACCGCGCTTTTAATCATCGAACCGGACGGTATACTAGAGAACGAATGAAGGTCAGTCTAAATTCATACGTTTCGAGTGGAGCCGTATCATACGAGGAAATAGAGAACGCATCGATATCTGGTACGCACGCAGTTAATAGGTTTCAAAAAAAGGCCGCGAGCTGCCAGCGGTTGAGAAGGAATACTCGGTTGACGGTGTCCTCGCCGCACTGCGGTAGCAGAACGATTTGCCTGCTTGATTCCTGAGCCCGAAACCTCCTGATTTAGGAAGTGAATGCGAGGCTAATAGTTCAAGGCGACTATCGGTAATATTAAGAGTCAATTCGTTCAATGTTCAATGCATAGTACTAGTACACAATTATATACACATAAATGAGAGTCCATGAGTAAATTACAGTGATTGCGATGAATGAACAAGACACCAAGCTTGACCGCTCACTGAGTCTTCTTAGTGACGGGAAAAATAACGTTTTGCGTTTTCTTGGGTTTAGAATAACGCTTTGCTCGTCTCGCTATAACGCAGACACCTGCAATGACGATCACGACCAAGACGTGCAGCTCACCAAAAATTGCCTCTCCGTTCGAATCATTGTACCCAAGGACGTGGCGCTCGAACCTGTCATCGTCAAAAGGCAGGACGGAGGTGTCCAATTCCGACGCATACCCTGCGCCTTGATCATCAGCCGCCGCCCATAACGCATGGATGCTCCAGGTGCCTGGGGCACCGTCACACCAACCGTGATAAAAGAACTCATTCAACGTCGTCGGAAAGGTGGTGCGCGGCGTCGAAGGCGCGTTCAATTTTGGTAGTCGGGGTTGAAGTCTGATTCTGTCCATATTGAAATCGGTAGACGAAGGATGTGCTTGAAGAAGCTTTCGATAAGTGCAATCGATCCTTCCGTAAGGTCCTTTCCGTTGGCAGTCCGAGCAAGCGTCACGCCCATCGTCGCTTCGTACAAAGCTACGAGAGGGATGTTCTTCATTTCGATGATGCAGAGCATCGCCAGTGTTATGGCGAGGATATCGATTCGGCGACGACCTATGGTGTTGACTTCGAGTGCGACATGATTCGCAATACCGCCCCCAACAACTAGGCTGGTGTCCAGCTTCTGATGCAATGCCGACTGCATCTCGTTTTCACTGGATTGGAGGACAGAATATGCGGTACGTGATTTCCGAAGGTATGGGGTGAAGACGGTGTCAATCCATTTGGGCGAGCCATCGAACGGCGGCGGAATCATGGCTCCCTTGTTTTCGATTGGTTGTAGGACGTCCATATCTAGCTATAATCGAAAATGAGATGATAGATTCCTGAGAGCTTGACAAACTTACTTGGAGTCTCGTCATTCTGTCTGGAAAGACGTAATGCTTGGGCAAGCCTCGCGACAAAGTTAGCATGCCGGCCTCGTAGCAGGCTGCCGTGAAAGCCTTGAAGGATGGTTTGAGGACCTGCTTTAGGCCATCAGCAGAGGCCATGTCCGCATCAGCATAGCGGTATCGGAGCAAGGCCATAGGCGCCTTCCCGTCGAAAATGAGTTTGTTGGCTTCGGTTTTCCACTGAGACATTCCTCGCGCCGCCAGTGCCGTCAGAAACTGGTGCGTTTTAGGGCTGATCGGTTGTATGCGGGAAAGCCCGAGGCGAAATTCCTACAAGTCAACGCGGCGAAGAGCAGGTAGGACAGCATGAACAAATTTGCGCGGTATCTGCGGAATTGCGCCTTCCGAAAGGGAGAGGCAGTGTTGTGGCAGACAAGTCTCGAACTTTTGGAGCATGGTCAGAATGTCGTCGTTCTGCGGAAGATCACAACCGTGAAGAGCCAAAGCTATGCCTTTGATCTGTGCAAGGGTGTAACCGACGCCTCCGATTATGTTGGCTCTGTCGTACATGCAAGCACAAGTCGGTACCATGTCGAGGCACTCCGCTTGAAAAGTAGGGCTATAGCCCTGTAATAGGATTTTGTAGATCATGTTCTTTTCCTTCGCTCTGTAGATAGGTGTGTAGAAGTGCCGCGCGAATAGGATGTGTACATCTTCGACCGACGGGAAGGCTGAGGTTGCCGGCGCCCCTGTGAGGGATTCAATGTGACATCGACGAGCAAGGTGGTCGTAGCCCAACACGATGACCATAAAGGTAGAACGTCTACTAAACAACGTCCGGTTCTTTTCATAATAGGCCTATCGTGGATGAATGAGCATACAGAACGTACGAATTACCAAACTCAACTGACCAGTAGCCGTTTCAGTAATTCTCCTCTTCTAGCGCCTTCCTTGATTTCGTCGCCAGGAAAATCCTCGGGGTATCGCTCCAGCAACGAATGAATAGAGTCGTCGACAACGTCTACGATCTTAGATTCAATAGTAGCCAAAGTAGACTTGGGAGAGATTTCGAGGGGATCCAATGAGAAATCGACCTCCAATATGAAGTTCATGGAGTGAAAGTGATCTTGGGCATATTCCGCTATTTTGAGCTGACCGAAAGTTTGGTCAAACACAGATTCGTAAGCCTTGTCCATGAAAGAGCCATGGGTTTTCACTAGCCGAACGGAGTCACGTTGGGATGCTTCAGGGGCAAAAAATCCCATAGTCGAGTCCGCGACCAAAAAGGAATACTGTATGCACCCAGTGTGGTCGTCGAATAGACCACTGCCAGACAGCAAGTGTTGCATAAGGTCTAATGACGGTTCGTCCTAGAAAGAAGTGAGCTATAGGGATGGTTGAGGTTGTGGTCACAAACCTCATCAATGGATCCCACGAGATAGATTGGGCGGTCTTCGTCTGCCGACTGCCCAACGGGCAACAGAGGTCCGATTATGGGCTGTATCGTAGGCGAGGCTGCGCGAGCTCGCTTTGCGGAGTTTGAGGATTCTGGCGCCTCTAAAGATGCTTTCCGTTTCAAAGAGGGTGATGGGTGAATGAGGAATTGAATCTGATTGGGATTACAGTTTCGGGTATGACCCACGGGAAATTCCCCATCTACGTGGATGGAGCCGCGAGGAAGATCGTAGCCGGATCGCCCATATAGCCTTAGCTTTGGATCGTCTGTTGCCACATTGACATAGTACAATTCGTTCACATCCACTTTTGCGCCACATTGGCAAGCAAGGTCGTGAGACGTCTGGATGCTGAGAGCGGCCCGAGTGGCAAAGTCATCACAAGCGGCGCCCGTCCCCTTCATTCTTGGAGACCAGCACGTATAATAGGCGGGCGTCTTGTTGTGACCAACGATCACAGCTTGGAAGGTGCGTTTCGGTACGTTTGAAGCCGTTTGGGCCATTGGAGCTGGCGTCAAGACAGAGAAAGGTGGTGGTTATAGTTCAAGTTGAGCATTACGAGCCATGTTCCGAGGGGACGTCCATTGTTCGAGCAATGCGCTGTGTTGGTATTGTTTGGGTCGCGTGATATCACATGATCTGTCCTTTGTTCATTTCGGAAACTCCGGCGGAGTCTTAAAATATCGTTGACCTACCACCACCACCACCTATCTACATCAGAATGAGCGACCTGATTCACGACGCGTCCCATTTCTCCGCATTTTCGCGTTATCGCGACGATGATAGGAAATCTGTGCATTCTGTGCATTCTGGTACGACGCGCGCGTCTTTCATCATGGTTTCTGCTAATACATCCATCAGATTCCTCAGACACGACTCTCGTTGAGGACCGTGCCGACGTTCTCTCGCCTTCCTCGAGCCCCAATGGCAAAGAAGAATTCATCAAGCAAGTGTGGACCCAACAAACTTTTCCCGTTCTGGCTAGCCCGCCGTACACGCTATCTCTAGACCAGTGCTACCCAGATTCGCCCCTACTTGATATGGAGGACACGTTCGTCGATGCCAGCCCGCCCATCTCTTTAGGCTCGGATCTCGTCAAGACCATTGGTGCCGAATCGGTAAGTGGCTTCAAATCGAAAGTCAACGTTTCTGAATGTCTTGCAGTATATACCAATGCCGTCCGATGTTTTTCACTCGCTTCTGCAATTCGAGGGCGCGATATGGGTCAACAAGTTGCCATTCGTCCACTCGTTATGTGCGTCTCGACGATTCAGCGGCGACACGCACAAGAAACTAAGCTTAGTGCGACGACCCGCCGGCTTTGGGCAAAGGATGTTTATGTCCACCGCGACCTTTTCTTGTGAGATGAACTCCAGGGATATTGTTGAACGACTTTTGAATTCGCCGCCCTGCTCCCCGCTCAAGCATGAGTACCTCGTCCTGTCTATCGATATGATGCGCGCATTCGAGGGGCCTGCAGAGAGCCTTGAAGATGCGATGAACGGCTACATGGATGGTCTATGGAGAGATTTTGTTCGGAACTATCATGTTGTCCTGGGCATGCCTCGTACGACCTCTGATAACAAAAACTGGGATTGGCGCTCGTCTGCCACTATAGTTCCGTGGATCATGGTCAGTCATGTCCCAATGCTGACCTTCTGCTTTACATTGACAAATTTCTAGCGCTACATATGTAATGCGGGATATCGTCTGCTATTGTTCATCGACAATTTCAACCACCCCTTCATACATTCTACGCCAGAAACGATTGAGACGATGCCATCGCCATATCTCGTTATCTTGTACGACCTATGCTGAGTTGGCTGGAGGGTGGATGATTGTGGTGGCATGATCTTGGGCGAGCCTCTGTCCGAGGAGCCGTCTTGGGTCGAGGAAGCTACAGATCTTTTCGAGCCCATGCTCGGGACATCTCACAGGACGCCTCTTCCCTTCATGGTGCGTTCGGCTTCACATGGGAGCAAGTGAGCACGATGGCGGCGGAGGTCTTACCCATCGCGGAGGAGAGGACAAGGTGCCTGGAGGAGCTGCGCGAACATTGTGCGACATATGGCAAGGAGTCACATTGAATACAGCGTGGACGACGTTCTCACCTTTTTGCGACGGAGACACTACCCCCATATTCTAGTCCGGAGATGCCGCCTTGGCCATATGATGAAGAAGACGACGAAGACTCGACGTGAACTGTTACCTCATTTGCGCTTATCGTTGATAGCCTTGCTATGTACTTTACTTCAATATTCTGATCTCATTCCCACTGTATATTATACGACTACCTGCGTCCATACCTTATTAGTTATACACATAGAAAATGTATGTTTACCCGAAACCCAGTGTACAATAGGCTCATTTAGTGAAGCGGCCCCCAGGCCATTTACTAGAGCAAATTTGACGATTGAGCCACACAACGCGGCGCCGTTGCACGGCAAAGCCCACCACCTCACTCGCGTTACGCCAATCGTTGCCTTTCACTCAGGAAGTATGTACTTTTGATGTCCGACTGTCAATAAAACTCGTCGCTCACTCGCATTGTCTCCATAGCCTGAAGCCTTGCTACATTGACTGAGACAAACCAATATACTATCAGAGATGAACGACTTGGCTCAATTATCAAATTGTTTCATGGTGTACATGTGGCGCCGACGAAATACTAAGAAACGTGTGTTTACCATGTACACACTAATCTGCCAACAATAGCTTTACAACGCTAGTGCTCTCCTCCATTACGTTTTGAACTCTGGACTGATTCGAAACAACTTCAGAGATCGTCGGTCGAAATGAAGCTTACTTTGTTCGTCAGCTTGAGGTTCATTAAACAACGCGAAACTAGCGATGCCTTTTTGAATTATTTACCGGCGATACTGAAAAGTACCTACAGCGACCCATTAAAGCCGCCCTTGAACAGGCGAGAAAGACAGAGCCTCCTCGTCAAGCATCTCCGCCTAGTAGTACCGCACGGGGTCAAAGCCCACGCACATGAACCAAACAAGCCTCCATCCCCGCTCCCACGGCACGCGAGATAGACCAGGAAGAATGGTATGAAATTTCCGGCAGTCTGAAATTCCATTGTATTACAGTCATAGGTTCTGACCCGGCGAACACGGTGACGATGAGCATCGGAAATGAGTTTTTGTCCTTCCCGAACAAGTTGTGCAAGGATTCGAGGTTCTGTCAAAGCTAAGACGAGAGGGAACGGTTATAATCTTTTGGTGCAAGGTTTTCCTAGAAGCGACGTGAGCGCGTTGGAATCATAGAATATAGAAGATACCTCCAGGAATTTTGCATTGTTGGCGCGTTTTTTAGACTGCGAAAGTTATTTGGCCTGTCCATAGGTTTAGACAATCCCAAATCGACATGAGTGTGAGACACGACGAGACCGCAGCTGATGAGGCGCGTTCATGGCAATAACGAGTATTCGCCACGGATATGCGAGACTGATCTATGGCTGCGCGGCGGTCGAAGATAATATCTTGGGATTCCGAACATATAACGCCAAGATCATACAAGTAACAGGGTATAGCGCTGGTCTCAATGGCATCGCATTTCCGTTGGATCGGTGATTACACTAAAGAACAATTGAGAGGAATCGCGACAATAGTGAAAGAATACGCACTTTGTAGTTCCACCGAATGCCACAGGTTGAAGATGGTCTACCAGCACCAGTGACCGATACGACTTCGGGTGGACGCGTCGTGAGTCTTATCGCGGCGAGATTGACAGAATTTAATCAGTCGAAGACACGTTCCCGATGCAGTGTTTCTGCAGGCTTTCGTAAAAAGGAAGAAACGCTTAAAGAAAAGAGCTGGAAGGAGAGGATTAAAAGGAGGCCTGTCCAGTTGATGCGTCAAAAAGCGGCGTTGCCTTCGCCTTGAAGATGCTCGTTCCAAGTCTCCGGTCGATGACGCCGCCCATGCCTGGATATCACGCCTAACGTCGAGTCTTCCTCCTGCCACCACTGGCAGCCAATATGAATCCGCAAGAAACAAGAAACTCACAGTGCGACGAGTACGCCACCTTCTGCAACCCCGGTACCGACATCGTACGCCCCATGGTCCACTACTCGTGCGTAGCCAGACGCGCCAATGTTCCGAATTGACCCTGCCATAGACATCCCCTTTGATCCTACTCTGCAATCATGCCGGCTACCAATATCAAAACATCTGCGCCCATTACCCGTTCAGCAGATGCCACCAACCCAAAATCAAAACATTCCCCGAAGATTCTGTCCACTGGCACTTGGGGCGCGCTTGCAGGACCTCATCACGGCCATGTTGCCCGCCCCCGCACTAATACCCAATTCGACCAACCAGCGCCCTCGTATGAGGATGGTCAGCCCATGTGGAGCATTCTCGTGCGCAGTGATGTCACCAAGCAGCTCGCTGCTCTCGAAAAGATTGCACGCGAAGAGGAGACGCGCATACAGCAAGAACGAAAAAAGCGCAGACATGGCCCGCTGCTGCCACTCGCTGCCAGGTGCAGGGCCAATGCCATCGCAGACACGAGCTGTGAGGCCGAGGTGGCTCCAAGGAGAAGCGAAAGAAGGATGGCCCGGGCGTGACAGCGAGGACGTACGCAATAGGATGTCAAATGTCGTCGCGAGTCAGGCCGCGTATCAGTGGCAAATATTCGTGGATGACCGCTGCCAATGCGGGTGTCCCGACGCCCGCACAACAAAGCCTGCTCATCACTTTCACCAGCGACGACGACAATTCCCGCGTCGGACATGTTCTGGCGAAGATGACTACGGCGACGTCGACGCTGCCACCGGTGGAACAGGATACGCGCTTACCTGTTACGTTGAGAGACGCCATGTTTGTCGTTGACAAGGAGCGTGGGCATGGCGGTGGACGTGGCGCTGCGAGAGGATGGATTTAGTGCCAGGACTATGTGATATGGAGGTTCAATTGCATATTTTGACTGCTGATGTATAGATAGTATCTGTTCTAGGAGGTGAGCCATCCGCTCGTTTCTTTCCTCCAAGGCTCACAGAGTTTTCAGTACTGCATTGTCAATTGTAACGGACTCCTCGGTCTCAGACAGCGAACTCTGCGATGCGGGGCGCCTTTTATTTTGACTGGTCATGGTGTTGACCTTTTAGGAGGCGCATACATGCTGCCGCTGTTCGATATGGATTCTGTCTGGGTCTACTCAGGATGTGTGCGACTCGTCGTTTTGGGTGTTCCGCGTCCGTTGCATCCACTTCTCGATTCAATCAATAGAACATTATGAAAACTCGTATCTATTGACGCCGAATCCGATACACCAGAGTATCCGGAGACCCATGCTACCAATCCTGTTGGCTACCTGCACCGACTAGATCCAGCAACTTGGCTGCTTCCATGCACAACAACACGTTGAATGTAATGTTCATCAGCTGGCTACATGGAATAGTCCAACCACTCCTTCTTTAAATCTTGCACCCGACTGCATAATCGCGTCCGCCAAATCGCACAGAATTTGTTTCAATCAAAGAATGGCACAACAAAAGTCTTCATTCGAGCCGAGAACGTGGCAGAGGCTGACCAAACTGACCAGCGCGGACCAGTCAGAAGCTTGAAGCGCTGAATGGCGTCTCCACCTTCCGTGGGAGGTTGTGCAGCATGCAGTGCAGATGGTTCAGCATATGAGCTAGACCGGATTACGAGAGGGGGCGCGTGGAGCGGAAAGTGGCGCAGAGCTGACGAGTCCGCCAATAGCAGAGGCTGACGAGGAATGAACGGTGATATCACATGATCGGCCTTTGTTCATTTGGGAGTCAAAGATTACGTTGACCTAACCACCACCACCACCTATCTACATAGCATGAACGACGTCTTCCCCGACGCGTCCAATCTGTCCGCGTCCAATTTCTCCGCATTTTCGCGCGACGATGATAGGAAATTGTGCATTCTGGTACGACACGAACGTCTTTCGTCTTGATTTGTTTAATCCAGCCATCAGATTCCTCAAACACGGCTCTCGTGGAGGACCGTGCATCGGGCCCCAATGGCAGGAAGAATTTGTAAGCAAGTGTGGACAGATTCAACATTATCCAGGACATCCCCCAACAGACTTTTCCCGTTCTGGCTAGCCCACCGTTTACGCCGTCTCTAGACCAGCGCTATTCAGCCCCCCCGCAGCCGCTGCTTGATTTCGAAGACATATTCGTCGATGTCAGCCCGCCCATTGCGTTAGACTCATTTCTCGTCAAGACCATTGGTGCCGAATCGGTAAGTGACTTCAACTCGAGACTCGTCCTGTCTGAATGCATGTAGTATATAGCAAGGCCTTGCGATACTTTATTCTCGCTTCTGCGATCCAAGGGCGCGATATGGGTCAATAAGTTGCCCTTCGTCCACTCGCTATGCCCGTCTCGACGATTCAGCGGCGACACGCACAAGAAACTGAGCTTAGTGCGACGACCCGCCGGCTTTGGGCAAAGACTGTTTATGTCAACGGCGACCTTCTCTCATCAACTCAGTTGGAAGGATAACGTGAGACGACTTTTAGACTCGTCCCCCTCCTCCCCGCTCAAGCATGAGTGCCTCGTCTTGTCTATCGATATGATGCGCGCATTTGAGGGCCCTGCAGAGAGCCTCGAAGATGCGATGAATAGCTACATGCATGGTCTCTGGAGAGATTTCGTTCCGAAGTATCATGTTGTCCTGGGCATGCCTCGTACGACCTTTGATAACAAAAACTGGGATTGGCGCTCGTCTGCCACTATAGTTCCGTGGATCATGGTCAGTCATGTCCCAATGCTGACCTTCTGCTTTGCATTGACAAGTTTTCTAGCGCTACATATGTAATGCGGGCTATCGGCTCCTACTCTTCATCGACAATTTCAACCACCCCTTCATACATTCTACGCCAGAGACGATTGAGACGATTGCCATTGCCATATCTCGTTATCTTATACGACCTATGCTGAATTGGCTGGAGGGTGGGATGATCGTAGGTGGCATGATCTTGGGCGAGCCTCTGTCCGAGGAGCCGTCTTGGGTCGAGGAAGCTACAGATCTTTTCGAGCCCATTGCTCGGGACATCTCACACGACGCCTCTTCCCTTCATGGTGCGTTCGGCTTTACATGGGAGCAAGTGAGCACGATGGCGGCGGAGGTCTTACCCATCGCGGAGGAGAGGACAAGGTGCCTGGAGGAGCTGCGCGAACATTGGCGACATATGGCGAAGGGCGCATATGAATACAGCGTGAACGACGTTCTCACCTTTTTGCGACGGGAGACACTACCCCCATACTCTAGTCCGGCAATGCCGCCTTGGCCATATGATGATGAAGACTCGGAGCAAGACGACGAAGACTCGACGTGAACTGATTCCTCATTTGCGCTGTTATTGTTGATCGCCTTGCTATGTACCATACTTCAATGTTCTGATTTCATTCCCACTGTATATTATATGACGACCTTAGTTATACACATAGAAATGCATTTTCTCCGAAAACCCACTGTACAGTTGGTCATTTAGTGAATCAGCGTTCACGCAAATTGCTAGAGCAAGATTGACGATTAATCATCTGGCATTCCACATGAAAGCTGTGTTTGTCGCGCATTTGGCTGGGACGTCTCTATAGACTCGTCGTTGCGGCATCATGCCCGTCGTGAGATTTCTTATACCAGAGCCAGACGCGCTGATTTTCGAGTAAGAGAGCACGAGCAAGGACGAACTTGGCTGCTCCCGAATATGAGGTGATCACCAGGGTCTGGGGTCAGCGCCACATTTGCACTCTCCCTAGTGCGGCATGATTGATATTTATGTTTAGGGTTCACTTGGAATTGTTCGGCAGCTTGAAGAGGTTTGCCGTCATGGACGCGAGCTTGATTAGACCAAGATTCAGTCGAAGGACTTTAATCATCAGATAAGTAACTGGTACCCAAGAGTATCTTCTGTAAAGGCTGCCACACGCTATCGTCGCGTCGAGGTACTTGCCATATTGGCACACAGGGAAGATAATCGGAGGAAACGAGATCGCTATAGCATGGTACAACAGCATACAGTAATGTAGAATAACACAACTCATGCCTTTCCTGCGGCAGCAGCGGCTTTGGCGTCTTCAGCAGCAGCGACAGCGGGGTTGACCTTCTTTCCGTCCTTCCACCGGACTCGTGGAGGTGGGGCACGGTTCCTGCGGCCCTCACGCGAACGTACACGGACGACTGATATCGATAAGTACAGGATTGAAAGGAAAGCCTAGATAAAGCGTACCATGTGAGTGGATGGCGCACGAGACGCAGTAGCAAATTTTGATGTACAATTTCGGGATGGCGTATTCTGCGAAATCATCAGCAAAAGTGAGGAGAACAGGCTGCTATACACACCTTGGTAGATGGATGCCTCGCTGATATCCCGGACAGCAGCGCTCTCGACCATGTTCCTTACGGTGAAGCGCTTGATGGCCTTGTCCTTGCCGACACAGCGCGAGCAGTTGGAGCAGCGCATAAACGTGGTGTGGCCGCGGCCCTTCTTGTTGCGGCCGCCATTTCTTCTTTTCTTTGTCTGTCGGCGTCGTTAGCATCCAGTTGGCAATCGGGAGTTATCCAAGTGCATCCATCGCATCCAGCCAATTCCACAGCAATTCATCCGCGACAATGGGCGCACGGGGCGATATCTGCACAGCGAGCACGAAAACTCACCATCTTGAGGTCGGGTCGAGCAGGACGTTGAGCGTGTCGATGGGACTGTCTGCAGATTTGCTCTGGATGGATGATGTAAGCTTGTAGTTCCCACGGTCTCAATGCCGGGCGGCACTTCCCAAAATAGCCCACAATGGCCTTTGTTCGGTCTTTGTACAATTGCATTGTGCAACCGCGCCCTGGCTATTGTTCTGTATTGTGTTCAAGGTCTACATAAGCGAGTCTCCGATGGCTGGGCTCTCTCATTCTCCCTTCCGCTCTTCCAGGACCACTTGAGCCCGGTGCTCCCTTCCCTTGCTAGACTTTCTTTGACGACATGTTCTCATTCACGTTCTTCGCATTCACCTTGTCGACTATCTCCGTGGCCTATGCCGCTCCTGCTGTCGACGCCGCCGCCCTAGAGGCCAACGGTCTCGCAGCCCAGACTCAGAATGCTGCTTTCCAGAATCTTACAGTCAATGATGCTTGTACAGTAAGTGGCATTCACTCTCCCATTGACTCTGTACTAAACTTGATATTCAGCTGGAGAAGTCGGTTGCATAGCGGCGCCCTCGCAGAATGCGACAACAATGCATGGTCGACCACTGATTGCCCCGACGCTTCACAATGCTTCTCCTTACCCTCTATCCGCTCGAATGGAACAGTAAGTCGATCATCTCATAATTATGAACGTTCTAATGACTCATAAGCTTTTACAATGCACAAGTGAGAAGATGCCCTTTCAATCATCGACGCTACAGGTGTAAGCGGTGGAATCTTCGGGGATGATTCCGAATCAACCGACGATGGCTCTGATTCCAACGATGGGGATGACCCAACGAAAACGGGTCTGACGACGGTGGAAGTGTCGCCGCCAGTGGAGACGCGAGTGCAGAGTCCACCGCGGAGGCTTCTGCCACAGAATCCAGCGCTCCAGCGTGATTACCGTCACCGTCACCCTGACGCCTTCCGATTCCATTCCCGCCAGTACCATCGGCTCCGCGCTTGCTACCACCACTCTCTCACCACAAGAGGCGTCTAGTCTCCTTGCTCGGCTACACTTGACTCGAGCGATAGTTCCAGTGTCAGCGCATCGGCGGTGGATAGTGCCAGCATCTCGGCGACGGACAGCGTCAGCCCGCTGTCGACAGACAGTGTGAGCGCATTATCGACCGACAGTTTATCGGCGACCGAGAGCCCCAGTGCATCACTCACAGCGACCCCTTCCGCCGCGACATCCTCCCTCTCCATCGCAGGTCTATCCTCTGATATATTGGTGTCGTCCTTGCTTCTTCCCTCGCTGCAGGGAACGCTGCTGCTACCACGACAAGCGCTAGCACGCTTCCTTCATTGACCGCTGCGCGGCCTGCTGCTACTGCATGATCGTCGTCATCTTCACGTTTCTTACGAGGACATTTACTTTACGATAACTGGCATATTGGATTTGTAGCATAGAACGGTGTAATGTTAGAGAGCTGGAATCAGAACGTGCGTCTAAATAGTGGCTTCAAGTTCGATGTCTGGCGAAGGAATAGGATCGAAGTACACAAAAGTGTCCTCACTATTTACACAAGTACCTGAGTTACGGGAATACGTATGGACCAGGCGGCGGAAACTTGATACTCTTCGCATCGAGCTCTTCAACAGTGTGCTTCTTCCAGACCCACTTCTTTCCATTGGGATGTTTGGTCGTAAGTCCCGGCGCCCAGTCACTGTCAGCGTCGCCGACCAGACGCCACACGAGCCCGGTGTGGGCGCCGTGTATAGCGCGATAGCACACGGGGCGATCATTTTGTCGGTACTTTGGGAAATTCCAAGTAAATATATATATCACTGTCGTTCCACATCACTTCATTCTAGCTAAATGAAGGGTGAGCTAAAGTCGTAACAAATGGATGAGCCTTACATATAGTGGGAACAACATTAACAAAGTGTTTGTTTCCCTTCTCCTCTTCAAGTTCATACGCTTCCTCTATTTGGGGTAAGAACGCCTTGTACGACGTCGCCATCGGGATCTGGCGCTAGAGACAACTTTCCACCAGTAAATTCATACGCCAGCGATGGATTGCCTTGGGATTCAGACCTGTAGTTCAAGAAGAACCACATACAAGTCTTGTGGAAATCGTACGGCTTCAGGGCATCATGTAGAAATCGCCTCTTCGAGGGTCTTTCGATGTAACACATCCCAGTCTTGGGTTAGATACCTGCGCGCTTCCGCGGATGGGAGGTTACGCATGGAACTGGGCATTGGGGAGGTTGTTGTGAAGGCGGCTTGTTGGTCAATCTTACAAGGGTCTTTGTGGAGGGGCCAGTGCGCTCTCGGGTGTTCGCGGCTCTAAATGAAAAGAACTTTAATCAGTCTGGGATTGGCGTCGAAGTCACCGTGAAAACGTACACAATACCGCGTTCCCCGACACTCGCTGCATCGGCGGTTGCCCCGATGCCACAATACGCGCAACGCATGGGGTAGTTTTCGGAATCGGGCAACTTGCCTGAGTTAACTTTGAAGACGGTTTTACGACAGGGTGTGGATCCATACTGATGTAAGACATGGAAACAAGGTAGGGATGTGGGGAAAGATGTCGGCGAAATGGAAGCAGTTCACCTTCACGTGACGCCACCAGGGATGCTTGTTGTTTCCAGTCACAAACTTGATTCAATGATATTGCCGCGTAAGAAGTCTCCTACTCGTGTTTAATCTAGAGACCATGAATTTGTATGAAAGTCCATAAGAATACTCTCCGTCAACAGAGAGCGCGCCTTTAGTTGAGGCACAAGGGTATCAATGCCAGCGAGTCTACGCATATAGGAATGCAAAGGTAGCCTCGACAACTCCAAAGCATAATGCTTCCATTGGCCTGGCCATCGCCCCGTTTGCTCGCGTTTCTGCTGAGTCCCGCGCAAGAATTCGCGGCTCCGCAGCGAGATATAAAGGTGGCATGAACGACTAGTGAGAACATGGTCTGCCTTGCGCCATAGCTCCTGAGAATCCGTGAAGCATTGCTTGACGCTGAGCCGATCCACCAATCCCGAGATGTATAATTCGATACTTCTGACGGCGGGTAGTGAAGGGATGTTCCTCACTATCCACGCTAAGCAACGTCGCACGTCGTCCACGCCGAAGTTGAAGAGCGTGATCGCTGTGAGAGCACTGACGTCGATGTATTCGTTTAGCGGTCCTATTGAGAGTGAGCACTCGGTTACCACACGGGTCAGCACTTACGGGGAAGGAGGATCTGACCCAAGGTGAGCTTGGCCAAGCTGGCTGGATATTGACTCCTAACGTTCAACGTCAAGAACCTCCCGAAGTGCATATTGGCTGTTTAGCAGAGGGTCTTCGAAGTCGGAGGGACCTTGGATGATGACGAGTGCAAAATGCTCCAGATCGTTGCAAGAGGCAGGGAGTCCGCTCTCATAAAACCAAGCGAGGATGATGGACGCGGTCTCTGAATCAAGCTGCATCCAGATGTGGGCAGAAACATCGAATTGAGGTGGTCTTCCGGAATGTGCGGCACGAACTTCGACCTGCCATGCATGCTATCGGGGGAGCTCGAGAAGCGGACGTTGTCGAGAGCTAACGTCTTCAACTGTGGCGACGACGAGAGGATAGTCCAAAGAAGTGACGGACGCAATTCTTGAACGAAATTGAAGATGAGGTGGCGCAACTTCAAGCTGGACCTTGGCACGTAGGGAGTGGGTAAGGCATCGGAGTCTCGAAACGACACTGCGACAAGGATGAGACTTGATAGATTGTGGAATCCATTTAATAGATAGTCAATGTCTGCAGTCTCGAAGACGCAATCCTGGAGCATTAATGAAGTGCATGCCTCCAAATTATGTTCTTCGCTGTCGACGAGAGTGTGAATCCACGTCCACTGGCCAGACGCATCTGAGGCTGTATCGACGTCGCACAGCTTTAGCCGTCCGGTCTTTTGTAGCTTGGACGGAAGACGCCACCCGCGTCTGGGGAAATTTCTATCAACGCGGGCCTTGGGAAATTGGGAGGGAAATGTCTTGGAGGCAGGCATCACAACTGGGTCTTCATGAGGGGAGATTTTTACCGAAAGAACAAGGCGCTCACCTTGAAAAGAGAAAACAAGGGACGCAAAAAAGCTGTAAAAGCGACAAGTGACACGCCTTTAGTCGCCAAATCAGGACGCCTTGTTCCGTATATCGTATACGGAGACCAATTACATGTAATGATGTTGATCTCCGTTGTTCGAGCGTGGCATGCGCAAGTGTGTCGGGTACTATGCTCTAGGAAGACATAAATACTTAGGTCAGAAGGGAAAAGAGGGTAGCATCTACTTCGCTTTATTGTGAACATCACACGAGGTTGGACGGAATCGAGAAGCCATTGGCGTGTGGAGACTGATTCTGAAGTAAGCGCAGGTGAGGAATGAATAATTTCCGGCGTTCTAAAAACTCACTGATCACTCCTTCGTGAAATTAAAATCCAAGCAGCTAACACGAGGTGGCCTTGCGGGAGAGCGAAGTCGGAGTAGAGCCGGAAGTGGTAAACGAAGAAAATCGTGAGGGTGGTTGCATCTCTCCAGCTCTGGGTAGTACTGAAAATACATGACACGAAGCTTTGACACTCTGATGGCGAGACTATTCCAAATCTTGCAACATTCGAGACTCGAGTCAAGCTAGCGGTTGCCTTTTCGGGGATGACCGCTTTCCTTGACAACGACCATAACCTTAAACCCTTTGCCGACCAGCATATACTGAGCCTGGAGCTCAATAGACTTACTAAGACTGAACGACGCGAAAGTCCCCGGGAACCTTCAGGCCGTGATCTAATAAAAGAAGTGTGGCGGCTTTTTCCGGATCGGGCTTGGCTGTGGCGTCCTAAATACGCTGAAAATTGGACTTACGTTCCCGTTGATTGAGGCGAGGCTCGATCGGCGGGTCGAGGCCCAAGTTGACCGTTAAGCAAAGTTCAAACACCTACCTCAGCCTGGTCCGTGCGCTAACGTGGCCCGTGCGCATCCCGAAACGTATAAAGCCCGCCCCCGAACATTGTGCTTCCTTACCACTCTGGCCTTTTGGCTTAGATCAAGTGTAGTATCTGTTCTTAATAGTTTAACCACTATTACGGAGGCACCGCCTCCCGTATTTGGTTATCTAATTTTTGCCGCCCTTGTTCTTCGTGCTCTGCTTGCAACACGGGGACGCGATGACCTTGCCACTGCAGTATCGGCTTGTGTTGTCGGGGGAACCCACTTCTTTTTTTTGTTCGCGTCTAGTCGACTGTTTCCTCTTGGCAACAGTTCGGGATGCGGCAAAATTATCTTAGTGCCTCTACTGTACTCTATCTACTTCAATCATCTTTAACTACAACTCGAATGGGAGTAATATCTGTGGCGCAATGGATATTCTATCACTACGCTTGGTGTGACTGCACAACTCTACTTGCAATTGGATTCAAGATGATTGAGCTGCTCTCATTCGCACTAGCTGGTCAGCTTTGAATGGTGAGGGAGGCCGGTACTGGCAACAATAATTTGGGACGTACTAATCACAGGATAACGTGCCTGCATTATATTCATCACTGAAGATATGGTCGAGAATTCTGTAATGGCTCATTGCAAGTTGAAGAGGGCGCCGAATCCATCAATGACATTTCTGTAACTAGAACCTGACACGAACGCGCCCAAAGGATCTAAGAAATTTTATCGGTAAGTCATTGCATATAGCTATGCCCAAACGTACCCCAATGATAGAATCTACGATGGGTAGACTCGGGATATCGACCGTATCGATGATCCTCACCATGGCTCTCATGCTCGCCGCTAATCGTGCACGGGAAGCGGGGTTCTGCGATAGAAAGGGCGCGTGTAGGCGGATCATGGCGGCATGGACGAGGCAATGAGTCACAACAGCCTGAGCCGTAGCAGAGGCAGTCAGAGACGGAAGGATCGACGTGAATTTCTCAATCGTCGTTTGAAACGTGTTGAATGATGCAAAGAACTGCCCAGCCTGCCGCTGGCTCATACCTTCCAAGTAAGATATTAGCTTTCTTGTGATCTCTGACCGGGATATGCGCATACCTGAGTGATAACTAGACACGAGGCGATAAGCGTGGTCAAATAGAATGGAGGCTTTCGCTTGTAATGCTAATGCTGAAGTCCCGCTGTCGTGTTCACCGTCCAAAAACTTCTGCACTGTACGACTCGTTCGGAACTCGCATAGGCGGGAACTCTGTCGACAGTATATGAGAAGCGTCTGCCATGTAACATGCAAGGCGCCTACCTGTGCATAGCTACCGATGTCCATGGGCCAAGGAAGCTCGACTCTCGCTTCAGAGGAGCACGGCCACGGGAACGGCGAAGGCGAGCCATCGACTGTACTCCAGCAGTTGCTCAGTATAAACACAGTCCAGAATCCATTGATCCGTTCCCCTTCTTCAACATGATCCTTCGCGGGTGGCAGTGATGTCTCGATTGGAGCAAGTTCGGAAAGAGGATTCACCGAGTGTATCTTGTGAAGCCGAGCACTCAAAACGAGCGACACCGCAGCGCTACCGTGATACTTTCCCTCGAGATAACGGGACTGTCGAAAGAAGTATTGTGATAAAAGTATTTCGGCTTGAATGCAATGCATCACTGCCTGGGGATGACCGCTCGCCAGTCCTTGAGCGACTTCCTGAATAGTCCGTGTAAGGAGAGGGGCTCGTGTCTGTGGAGATCGCTATCATGGGAAAGATGCGAGCCCCAGAGAAAAATAGCGCTCATCAGGGCGTTTAATGGACGTTCGTTGAGATCCGGAGCAGCAAGAGCGTTTGTGAGCCTAGAGGGGTCAAGGAAGAAGCCAATTTCGTTACAATTTTGTAACGCAGTTGTATCCTGGACATTCGAGGTTGGTAAACACGCTGCAGATCAATGGTAGAAAACGCACAAGGTCTCCTTCAGGGCGTCTTTGTCAGGGAATTCCGAATCCTGCTTGATATTCGGAATGGGATGGCACAGAAGGCTAGAGCAAAGTCCTTCTTGAGTAGGAGTCGCTTCGCGTGCATCTATGACTATGGGAAAGTTGAGCCCAAGCCTGTACAAATTGGAAGGGCGTACCGGTCTTGACTTGAAGTGGATACGGCTGAGTGAGAGAAACCGCGTCGTCGGGAATATCAGGATTCTCCAGTTGATGAATTCTGTTCTCCAATAATGTGATTTGCTCCTCGAGGGACTGTGTCATTGTCAGTCCGCCATGCGAATTATACTCGCAGTCTCTATGTGACAGAGAGGTTCTACACGCTGTACAGATAGGTCTCTGACCATCGCATTTCTAGGCAAAGTTAAGTTGGCGTCCATTGTTGGGATAGACACCATACGTACGACTTTCCGGCGTCTGTGATGGAACTAATCAGCAATAAATCCTAGTTTTCAAAAAGTGCACACCTGCAATTGAGGCACGAAGTTCTGAAGCCTTTCCGTGGCCGAGTTGTTTCATTCAGAGAAGCAGATGAGGAGGACATCTCAATAACAGGTCTAGGGGATCAGATCTACTTTCTGCGCGTCCTGAAGATGTACACAGTTTTATATTGAACCCCGCCAGCCAACAATGAGCTCATTGGCCGGTCAACTTGAGTGTTTATAGTGGTCCCGTTGCTTCATAAACCTGAGGTCGGTCTTTGACAGCGTTTGTAAGACACCTCTGCCAGTGGAGTCAGCGTCGTCGGCCAATATGCGTTATAGAATACGCCCCCCACTAGCTTGCTACCTGGCACGGCGGGATCCGTAGTGAACGGAGGTACCTAGTGCATCGTAAAATTCTGCTACCAGGCAGAACGATGCCGGAAAGGGATTGATATGTAGAGGGGAGACCGAGCGAAGCGGCTCAGTTTGAACCCGAAGAATTGAAGAGTGTTGTCACCATCGCAAGACGCAAGTTGTGTGATAATGGAGATGAGCTGGTAAGCAGGGCATTCGACATTGCGTCCAAAGTTAGTACAGAATGCGGCGGCGAAGTGGACCGACGTCCGGGTAGCGAGTACGGGATCGGACATGATAGTCATGAGCAATGGTAAGATCTTTGTTTACCTGTAGCTTATCTTCGCAAATAACGCGGCAGATCCGGAAGTGAACTCGGAGTAACAAAAGATTCAGAACGACATGTGCCACGATTATAAATGGGCTGAAATCTTTAAGCAGAGGGCGCATTACATAGAACATATCAGATCAATTCGTTGTTCGAATTGAACAAGAATTCGCGAACGGCAGGTCAAGCAACTGTAGTCTCAATTGCCGCTCTTATTCGAGTCTGGGCCCTGGCGAAACAACTAAGTACATAATTTCTCTTAAGGTCGACAAATGGTGACCTTACCTTCCTTGCTCGAAGCTGCGAGGGTATCTACACCATTATGAGACTAGCAACATGCAAGTCGTTGCATCCACCGAAGGTAAAACTGGGTGTAGTACATCATGATGTCTCCAGGCTCAGGACTAAGCGATCCAAAGATTAGCGAGAGGAACGCTTTGACCGCCGGGAGCGCTGGTTGTTTATACGATGAAAGGAGATCCGACGGAAAATACATCGTGCAAGAGAAAAGGAACTAGGAGGGGTCAGTGTGGAGCCCAAACGGCAGCTAGAGTTACTGACGTCAATTTCGCCACTCCCCGGCTCAAGCTTGTTCACGGCGGATGCCACCCAAGCCGCACAATGAAAAGGACAACAGCGCCAGCTGTCAAGTAACATTGTTTTCGATGAACTGCCAGAACGGCACCAACATAAGCCGCCACGCCTATGAACAAAGCCTGAGCACGGCACAGCAATATTCGTACCAACGCCTTCGAAAACCTAGCTGAGGGTGGCAAAAGGAGTTGTATATGGATTATGACGAAAGATGAGAGCACTGATCATATAAGGATGAGGAATCAGACAAAAACGCCTCGTGGTCCGCGTTCTTCTAATGCGACCTCTGGCCCAAGGAAGGAGCACCGTATAAAATGGAGTCATCATTGCTTAATTTGCCTAAAGCACACGCGTAAAAAGGCATTGCTCAAGTGTTCGAGTGTCAAGGCGTAGTCTGAAATCGCGGCGTCTAAAAACAGGCAAAATACAGACACGTCAAAGAGTGGCGATTTGAACCATCAAGGCCAGTGCTACTTTTGATGATAGAGGTCGCGAAGATGCTCCAAGGAGCGGTGACAGCAATGACAGCGAGATACGCCTTGTAGTCTGCAACTTGGAAAGTTAGGAAGTATATATCTTGGAACATCTTGGACTCTGAGTAAGGCTGCTTGCCTAGTAGATGATTTCGGCGAGACCTTCCGTGCGACCGGGTTGGATGGAATTCGCGAGCAAAAAATATTGAGTGAGTCAAACAAGTGATTTTAGGTGATTTTGGACCGAACGCCGCGAGCTGTTCACAGCGCGGGCCTGCTTCAGCTACCTGTCGAGTTGGGATTCCAAAGATAGTCTATCTCACCCGATCATTCTAATAGTGGCGTGGCGTCAGAAAGAGCGGAGATGAAGACATGAAGGACACTTCGGACGTCATGGACGTGTGCGGGCTGGCTGTTTGACAAATCTGTGAGCAGTACTAGCCGGCAAAACTCGCATATACACGTTGGAGAGATGGTCGCTTATTCGCCGTGAGGACGTGCCCTTTCAGACATGACAGAAATGGTGGTGGCTGTGCCCTAAGTCAACATCGATCACGTGCGTGGGAAACGACGCCTAAAAAGTGATTCGTGTCATGATCGGGAGCGTTCATGTACTGCTGTAGACGGACCCGAGGTCGCCCTTGACCAACACGGCGCCGAAAAAGGTAAGAAAGAATCGTTCCGATCGGCAGTCTGCTTATCCTTGCGCATCACAGGCGGGCGCCACCGACCAAATTATTCAATTGGTTTCTACCTGTCTTCTTGCTGCAAGGTAGCTGCACTTCCTATGTCCCAGTCTGAAGCCGGTCCGAGCACCAGGCCCCAGTCCCAGCTTCAAGTTCTCCGCTTCGCAGGAACAGGGACCAACCCTCAGGCAATCATCCAACGGTTTACTCATGAAACCACGCTGTATCGTGCCCTCGAGCTGCGCAGCGTCTTTTTCTATAACCTCTACGAGCTAGAAATGTGTCTACTTGAATCCCGTCCTGCTCGCCACGGTGACATTCGTCGTCATCCACCGCTGCTCATTGAAGCGCCGAGGATCAAGCACTTCCGCCAGCCCGCTCAATGGATCCTTGAGGATAGGGCAAAAAAGCATCGCAGGGATAGGATCCTCCGGCATGACCCGCGTGAACGACGCGGAAGGGACGATACCCGGCCGTTGACATTGAAAGACGTGTCTAATGTCGATCTGAAGTACTGGAAAAATCTTCTCGCACCCTTCATTTCCATCGCTTTCGACAACGCCAACCTTATGTGTCATCGGGAATTTCCCTTCCATGACGACTTCTCTTGGGCCAGGAATATCCAAAGTCTTTCCTTCGGCAGAATTCATCTCCATTCCACGACCCTGTTCAAAGTCCTCGTCGCTTCCTGTCCCCAACTGAGGTCTCTCACTCTCAAGGAGATATCCTACTCCTCGGACAAGGCGCTGTCCTCCCACTCCTTCCCCGGCCGAGACGAGTTTGCCTCGGAAGGCCGACGATGGGGTGACCTTGTCTACTTGGAGGAGCTCAATCTTGAAGATTTGAATTATCGGATAGCAGAGGACATACTCGCATGGTTCAACAAGCTGCACCACAAGCAGCTTGTGAGCCTTTCGCGATTGAAGAGGTTCAAGGTGCAGGTTGATCCTTTCAGAATCTCTTCAGAGGAACAGATTTTGTTGGAGAGGTATCGCGGGTTTGGTGACCCTCTCTGACGCCAAGCAGGAGAAGACGTGGCGGGTCCGAATCCCGCGCCACCTCCACGAGACCGCCAACCTCCATCTTCCTACCATCTTCTTCTCCTCACGATGAACATCGCGGTGGCGCTCCGCCTTCGGTCGAGCCCCAAGAACACTTCCAACGGGACCCGTCGCCCGAACCTGCCATCCCTATACCTCCTCCAAACCCACTCATACCTACTATGACGTACACGGGAGACAACATGCCAGAACACTGTGATTGCCACATAACGGATCATGGTGAGTACATTGTATGACTCCTTTTACTATTAGTTAACCGTCCTTGAAGCCGAGATCAGCGCCGCCAATTTCCCTAATGTGTTCAATGTCGAAAAACTTCGATTCGACGTCCAACCTGATAGCATGTTCCCGCGTATCGGCGAGCTGCTACGGCTCCTGCGAACCGCCCCAACGCCGATCCAGTTGCGAAAGATTCTCTTATGCGTCAACTTCACGTATCTCCCCGATGACGCATTGGAGGCAACGAGACAGATAGATATAATCAAAGGAGCGCGACAGCAGCAGACGTGGAGGGAGCTGGAGCAGTTCGCTGTGATATGGGTGGATCTTTGGATCAAGACGCCCCAAGAAGAGACGTTCCGGGAGATCTACAACTTCGTTGGGCGCACGCGACCAATCAGTGAGATCAAGTGGATGCAAGAACCGCCAGTTGAGTCGTCGTTTGAAGAGCCGCTAGGTCGACCGTCGGTCGTTGAGATACGTGAAGGCGGTAGAGAGGCTGTGATTGACGTACTCGGTAAGTTTGACTTGCCAACTCAAACAGATGGCTGACCGAAAGCGTAGAGCCTCGAATATCCATAGTCGCTGAACACGAGTTTCCAGACATCGCAGTCGTAGAAACGCTCGCCGTCAAAATCATTCCTGCGATAATGTATACCTCTCTGGAAGTCTTGGTCGAAAGGTTGAACTATGCTCTGAACAACCTCGACGGTGACGCAGTGTCATTGCGAGATGTGATAATAGTCATCGACATGGAAAGGGTATTTTTACAGGAGGGAATGAGCATTGCAGCGCTGAACCGAATGAAGCTGGAGTTGGAAGCGCGCCAGTCCATACCGGTGTGGCAGAGCCTCCAAGCGCTGTTCATGGAGCGGCTACCCAGCAGCAATTTGCACATACACATACAGCTCGATGGCCACCATGTAGCGACGACCTTTGTCCACGAATGCTGCGACTGGATCCGGGGTCATATGCCGTATCTTCCTGACGGACGACTAAGGCTTTTCCATGACACTTTAGCGGGTTTGGTGCCAATCGTCAATCACACGGCGGATATTCCTCCTGGACCAACGGCTTCTGATGGTGAACGATTCGATGAATCTGGACCTGAACCAGGCCAGTACGAGCCAGAACCGTTTGACGGACAATCCAAAGGCGTGCCCCATCCAGAGTCACCGGTACCAAGCGAGTTCCCACCATTCATTGAACGCGAAGAGATATTACCAAGGCCAACGTGGAACGACCTGCCTATGCACCTTCGCTTGTCGGAACGAGTAAGAAAGACATTTCGGACATTCCAGCAGCCGCGGGGCAGAGGTCTTGAGCAATTGCATCTAGGGAGTTTCTTCAGTACGTTTTTCCTTTGAAAGACTATCATGATAGCATTAACGGGAGATTACTTTTGTAGATAACCGGGAGCGTTCTGATTATCCAGATGTCGCGCTTATGAAATCGATAACAGTCGATACGTTGCCTACGACTACGGGGGAGCAGATTGAGTGGTTGACGGAGAGCCTGGCATATACAACGCATGAGACCAGGGATCCTGTGAGGCTTCAGGAAATCAGCATCAGGATCCATGATGACAATGGCCATGCCAGCGCGGACCTGGCGGATGCACCGTCGTGGCGGCACATGGCAGCGCTGCTCGGGGAGGCGAGATTTGTGCACTTGACGCTCAACGTCATGGTTTTTTCACCCAATGCCGAACATCTCGGTAGGGAGCTAGAGGAGAGGTTACAGCAGATTATGCCGGAAGGCGCTTTGACTGTATATGTTTCTTCGCCAGATCAGAGTTCGGCGAGTTCTCGCTGAGCGTGTGCGTTGAACTATTTCTTGTCTTGACGTATGTTAGTACTGTATTATTTCAACTATATCGCACATGTGCGTTCGAGCGGATAAACCCCAAAGCCTTTGGGATGGCTGTTCAAAGCTGAAGGAGCCAGGTGCGTATGATTTCCTGAATTTGATGATGGAGCATGCAACAAATGGCCTTGGGAAACGACAAAGGTGGCAATCAGGGCCGATTCCCGAACGGTGGTCAGTGCGCGTCGCGGACTTTGAATTGTTGATAGTCACGCCGCGCTTCTGTTGTAAACATGCCCCGTTCTTTCTTTCCCTCTTACTACCACCATGCCCGGCTATCGATTCGAATACGCCACCTCTGGTCGCGCTAAATGCAAAGGTAATTGTCATTTATCTGTCATTTCTTGGGAAAAGTATTCTCATCAATATCGCCTTTTTTTTTGCAGGTCCCAAGCCGTGCAAGGGTGAGCACAGGAACCACCTTGTTGAGGGCTCTTAAAATTGAGCTGTCCATCGTATTCTAGGAACCACGATAAAGAAAGATGAACTGCGCTTCGGAACCACTGTGGAATTCAACGGCAACACTTCGTTGTGAGTCGTCGTTTGGCTGTGCACCGACGCGTCTAATCCATCCATCTTCAGTCAGTGGCGCCATTGGGGCTGTGTACCAAAAAGGTCTTGTCCAATGTCAAGGAGTCGGCGCCCAACCCAGAAGAGCTTGATGGATGGGAGGATCTGAAACAAGAAGACAAGGACAAAATCACCAAGGCGTACGAGGAGGGCCATGTTGCCGAGGAGGATATCCCGGAGACCGCGAAGGGTGACAAGGATGGCGCGGACGAGGACGACGAGGACGAGAAACCGGTCAAGAAGGCTAGGGTAACCAAAAAGAAGGCGGACGATGGCGAAGAAAAGCCGAAGAAAGCTCGGGCAACCAAGAAGGTACGTTCTTTTGCTCTAACGTTGGGCGTTTTGATTGAATCTGCCTTAGAAGGTTGATGAGGATGCTGAGGACGAGGAAGAAAAACCCAAGAAAGCTATCCGCAAGTCTCGCGCCAAGGTAAATATCCGTCCAAACTAGTTCTACCTTTAACTGACAAGTTGATGCAGAAGGCACAATCTGACGACGAGGAAGAAGAGGAAAAGCCCAAAAAGGCCGTTCGTAAACCTCGCGCCAAGGTAAGTTGTGCTCATCCCCGTGTATATTGTCCAACACCGTGTTACAGAAGGCAGACGCAGAGGAAGACGAGGAGGAAAAACCCAAGAAGACCGTTCGTAAGCCTCGTGCTAAAGTATGTACATCACTTATGGTACTGCGTTACTCTAACAATCTTCTGTAGAAAGCCAAAGATGACGAGGAGGAGGACGATGAGGAACCGGCCCCCAAAAAGGCGACGAAGGCCAAGGCAGCTCCGAAGAAACGTGCACCGAAGAAAAAGGTTTGTTCTTTATGCACTCTCAGGTCGGTCGTTAACTGTACCCACAGGCTGACGACGACGAATCTGGTGAAGACCTGTCCAAGGATGTGGGAGACGTCAAAGCCTCAGACGACGAAGAAGCTGAGGAGGCAGCCCCAAAGAAGCCGGCCCCAAAGAAGCGGGGCAAGGCTGCTGCGAAGGCCACCGACGAGTCTGCCGCTGAGGATGCAAGTGAGCCTGAAAGCAAGAAGCGCAAGGTATTTAGACAAACCTGGAAGCGGCCAAAAGGCTGATGTACTTTTTCTACAGAAACCTGCGTCCAAGGCTGCTGCCGCCAAACCCGCATCGAAGAGGGCCAAGAAAAGCAAAGCTGCCGTCGAGGATGATGCAGAAGAAATGGACGAGGAGTAATTTCTCTGCCTGTATTTCTAAAACATCTTTTTATCTTTGTGCTGTTGTCGGATTCATACCCCGTGCTTAATTTATTTTGTTGTTAGGACCAATATTACGATTCAATAGACGCTGAATATGATGAATGTTATGCACTTAGCACGTCGAGGATGGATCAAGAACTTATGTGAGGAGCAGGAACATTTCACTTTGCAGGCACGCTTTCCCAGTCCTTCTGGCAGAGGCCATGCGAAAATCATTCAGAGTGGCTCCGGCAAGCACCAGGAAATCAGAACGAATCGTCGAGCAGGTACCTAGGCAGCATAGCCGCAGTTCCCAGCGGATGATAGACTGTGGCAAGAGTTTCCCGTGCAAATTTCCCCCGATCCAACCGCTCCTTCTCGTTAGGTACAGCAATGGCCTGGACAACGTCTTTGAGAGGCGCGACCTGGCAGACTTTCTCCACAAACTCAAGAGCGTGAACGAGGATATTGTGGTCCGTTGGATTCGAGAGGTATCTGGGATCGACGTCGGGACTGGCGGTAGCGGAGGAAGACGTGATGTGGACGCGTCCGCGAGTGAACGGGTGAGAATACGCTGTCACAATTGTCGTATAACGTTTAGACGGGTCGGGAGTCACTCCGGGAATGGGGAAGTGTCCGCTAAAGGTCAAAGTCCTACCACAAACTCAGTACTGAATTTTTAAAGGCATCGATAGACGTACTGGCTGAAGGGTGCGTGTCATCTTGAACCCAACGGCGGAGAATCTATATTGCTTCTCGATGCCTTTGCAAACGCTGGGGTCAAGGTTGGGAAACAGATCCGCTTCTGAGTCGGTGAGACCACGCGTCACGTCCTCTGTGTTTCCGATGATTGAAGCGGGGATGAACGAAACACAGCACGAGAAACCGCTAGAAGTCCGAGGCCCTTTTGCTTTTGAGAAGTATCAGAGGAGCTAAAATAGTACTCTTACTAGAGCTCTTGTTGCTCAGCGGCTTGCTCGGGGTCAGAAAGATCTCGAACGACTTGAAATTTCCGGTGTTTCAAAACACTGAACAGAAGCCACGATCCTCTAAGAACATGGTGTTACGATATTCATTTGACGCCCCAACTTCAAGGTTTCGTCAACTCCAGGAAGATTAACCACACACTCGATGATGGAGGCATTTCCGATGCCTGAAAGTTCCAAAATCTGCGGGAGTCCTATGGCACAACGTTTCAGACTACATCAAGTAATGGATTCCCATGCTTGCCTGCGGAGAGAACCACCTCTTTGCTTGCATTACTACGACCGTCTTGTCGCCTTGCTGGACGGTGACTCAGTGGCCTTGGTCCCTTCGAATTGATCTAGAAACAGCGCTTGTTTCTAGAGAAACTCCCGAAAGTTTGAACAACATACCTTTGAGACCAAGACGTTGGTGACCACGAGCAAGTTTGACAAGTCTTTGTTCAACGTAAAGAAATCGGAGGCAGCATACGTCGAAGTGGATACGTCGACGGAGGTCGGACACAAAAAACACCCGACAGGGCGTCCATCACACTGTGCCACTTAAATATCATGCAAAGCAGATTGAGTAAGTTGTTTGAACAGTCAGTGTACTTTACTTGAATTTTCTAGACCTAAACGAAACATTTGGGCGAGGTAACAACTTGGAGCCAACGTCATCCCCAGACCTGCCTCAAGCACTTCCCACAGGAATCATAGCAGTCACCATGTTACTACCTTCCCCTTGAGTCGGAGGAGGCGGTGAGTTGACCAGCGACTTAGCCGATACAGCCAACATGCTACATTTTTTAAGCATTTGCTCAACCCTTTAGAGGATGAACTCACTTTGCAGTCGCGCCATCGTCATTCGGCGGTGCCGCACCTGTACAATGATTGTCTTGTGTCCAAAGCTTGGCACCCCTTCATCTGTGACAACAAAAAGGTAAGCGGGGCCCGGCGGGTATAAAGCTGAGTGGGCGGCCCCGTAACGGTAAGCGTCTTCTTGTCACTAGAGAGAGACGAGACGAGGAAGAGCATTCGCTGGTCCATGTGAACGCCGTGAGTGGCGAAGCCTGGATCCATGAGAGCAACTAGAACAAAGTCAACCCGTGTATAACATGATCGGTCAAGAGAGCGTACCAGAGACGTTAGACGCTGTGTCTGGAAAGGACACAGACACCTCGAAGGTCTGAGTGTAGTCGACCGTTGCAGGTAACCGGGTGTATGTTGGACGAAGGCGTGACATGTACGGGGGGCTGAGGAACTCCATCCTAGCTACCTGTTAGTACGGCACACACCGTAAAATTGTCGTGTTCTTCACCGATATTCAGTGGGATACTTCACCGTTGTCACATCGTTATTCGGATTGGAGCCAGCTATCCTGATGAGCGCAAGTCTGACCGCAGACTGCTAGGACTTACCCATCAAGATACTACCATCCGGAATGAGAGTGGCCGTGGAATGGTACATCCTAGGAATTGCAGACGATGGAATCCCTCTGCTGGAGAACCTCTGGCCTGCAGGAGCCGTCGGATCGTAGACCACCGGTGTCAACGCTGGGTTGTCTGCATCGCTTTGTCCAATAGGGCGTCTACCCTAGGAGAAGTTCATGATTGAGAGCATATGATCTTATTCACTAGACAAACTTACGAAACCGTATCCAGCCACACCCGTTTGTGCCCCATTCACAATAACGATAGCCCATCGGGGAGAAGTATGAGCTCTGGCATGATACGCGCTTGGGGCATAGTTTCCACTTTCCACCCCGCAGCGATCCCGGCAGGAGTTAAAACGAGTCGAGAGCATTGGTCTGAAGCCGGGAATTGAGGGTCAACGGCAGTGGTGTTGGTACTGTCAGAAAATGTAGTGCCTCCGCAGATGAGGATTTCTGGCATGTAGTTGTTTTCCGGCGTGAGGGGGAGAAGAGTAGCCCCGGCGGAGAATGGAGAGCTAAGTTTCCGTTTAGAAGTAGTAGTTTTGAGCAAAAGAATACGTACGTGATGCGGACACCATTCGGGATATCAGGAAGGGGAGTTTCCGTGTTCGATTTCCAGTCAAAGATCATGGTGTTCTGGTTTGCGGCGACGAAGATGGTGCCGTCGGGCAGATACACCATGATGGGAAACTGATTTCCGTTCAGGGTGTCCCGAAGAAACTTGCTGGGGATCTGAACTCCGTTAAAGCCTCGGTTAACTTGTCAGAAGTTTTGCACATGACAGGCATGGATCGCACGATACCATTGATGTTCTTGGAAGGGAAAAATTCGTAGGTTGGGTTATTGACGCTTGCAGAGTTGATATATCTAGCATCGCCAAAGGAGTGAGCAAGATGATAAGGGCGGCCGGAATAGTTGGACTTGCCCGCCTATCACCGACCCTCTGCAGTACTTCTCTCAGTAGATACACGGTGCTTCCAATGTTTGAACGTACCCATAAATGAGAACCGAACCATCTTCAAGACGAATCTGTGACGGCATTGTTTATCGAGTACAAGAGCCAAGAACAGTGCACCCACAGACGAAGGGTACCATCTTTTCGAGGTCAGTCTGATCACATCCTGGTTTTCAAAAATATCGCATGTTCCGTTGTTGCAGGGAGTGAACAGGCGGAGGGCCTGTAGGCCATCCTTACCTTTAGAGAAAAGTAAGTAGAGGGTGGCTCCAAAGTCGTCAATCTCGTACCAGTAATAACAACGGGATTACCCCCGGAGCTGACCAAGGTGCCGTTGCTCAAAAAGCTGCCAGTTGCACACCAAGTGTTACTGGCTGGGCTCAATGCGCGAACTTCCTTGGTGTCGAGGTTCACTTCCGAGACCCACGCGATGTGACCATCAACAGTAAGGGGATTGTGCTCACTTTAGCCCGGTCGTTAGTCGAGAGGGCAACATAAAACAGTACTCATAACATACACCTTATCAAGTACGATCACCGTATTTTCCGACGTAACGGCGAGCTGAAGGGCGCTCACGCCGGTAGTCCTGAGAAAACGAGAAGTATATCAACTGTTCTAATCGGGATGTTGCGTACCCGTTTTGCACGAGGAACCATTGGCCTGGAACCACCGCGCGTCGGTGCACCTGTGCGCTCACGAGAGCAGCTGCGTGCACTAACAACAGAGCAGCGAGTACAACAGGGTACTGATATATGTTCTCAAGGGAGAAATGCATATCTTCAGAACGAAGAAGAGGTCAGTGTAATGAAGAAAAATCAAAGCACTAAACTGAGCAGATCTGAATGCTAGCCGACTCGATATATACTCCATCGTCAGCTGTCATCTCACGAAATCGACGTAACCGAGCCAGCTGAGCGAGATCATTAGTAAGTCGTGGTATCCGTTCCTGCATATCTTCTGGTTTGGGTTTTTTCGGAGAGCACATACCGTAATGGTAAGACAGGGGACGCAGACACGCGCGAGGTACTGGACGAAAGAGACGTCGTAAAGCTACATCTCAACTGTCAGATCAGAGTCATGAACAATTGAGTTGTTGAAAGGTGATGTGTGAGCATGAAGCAATAACACAGAATGCTGGGAGCGTGTACGTGCCAAGCCAACTCAGAGGCATGAATCTTGCATCCGAGGCCCGGAATGATGAGATTCCTTGTGCCTGCAGTGCTTACAGTGTTGAAAACTGCTTCACAATGATGGTGTTGGACTAAGAGCGCTTAAGTCCGACCCGTGGCCGAAACACGTCAACGGCATTTGCGTGAGAGGTAGGCATTTGCAATGTGGGAACACTGCGTTCATGGAGGACGGCATTCAATGTCCTCAGTATGGTGAATGCTAACTGTCAGTGGAACAACAACCGGAAATGGCTCATAGAAATATAACAACCACCTTGAGCGGAGTTTGAATCATGCGTTTATATCAGCCACCACCATCAACCTCACCTACCCTACCTACCCTACCCATTAACCCAATTTGCACAATCTACTTAGTACTGACGCTCCAATTAACAGTATGAAATGTGTGCGCGTCAATTTCAACGGTGCATCAGGTAAAGACTTGCGTCATCGGATACTAACATTAGCAACAAAGGCATTAGATGACTCCCAGTTGTTCTCGTCTTCAGACGAGTTGTTCTGCTCTATATTGTTCAGAGGATCCTCCAATGAAATATTTACCTTCTCCCTCACCCCACCAATGGCACTGGCCCTGTACTTGGGTTACCGACATTTTAACTACCACTTGGCGCCGTCTATCGCACTCTCTAAGCTCTATTCGAATAGTCTGCTTGTCGTGAGTCTTTCTTATCATTCTGATTACACCTCCGATACTTCTTTCAGATCCTGAATTCGCGCGTGTTCATGGGGCGGATACCGTTATTGGAGTCCTCGGACGGTATCAATACATTTTCCTTACTTGACACCCCGTCAATGGATGCACGGTTGCGCAATATGGCAGCGGTAGAACGGACACAGCGAGTTTCAGTGAGCTAACCATTTTTCTCCTATGCTCGATGAGACTGACGACGTAGACTCGTCACGGAAGTACTAAGAGAGGTGCCTATATATGACCGTTTGAGTAATAATGTATTCTATGTAGCTCCATTCAAGTTCTGTACGTTAGAAACAACTGTGGATCCGCAAAGGAAGGAAATTGATATCTCTCGTTGTTCTCCTACATTGCCGTGTAACGACATCTACTCATGTCCAAGTAAGTACTTGAACTTCGAAGGGCATAGCGACAGGGCCAAGGTGCAACCGGCTCTTTTGAACGAAGGTTTCTCACAGGCAAGCTCGAGTTCTTTTCTCGATGTATACTTGGTTTCAAAAGAATGTTTGGCTGGTCAAGCGTCCACGGTTCAAGATACAAATGTCCTTGCGGCAATCGGCATTGCCCAAATAGGCAACCGCGACATTCCCGAACTTTCGAGAACGAGTGCGACTGGTCCACTGTTCGTCGAGTCTGACATCATACGAATGTTCGAGTAATCTTGAAAGCGGTATAAGAGGAGCCTCGCTGGCCTTGCTCTCCAGAAAATAACAGCAACAACACTACAATGTCTGTCTACTTCTACGAACCCAACTACCTCTTCGACCGCTTCTTCGAGACTGCTCTTGGGCTGCCCCAGCTTCAGCAGCAAGTCCAGAGGACTGATAGCACTAACAGGGCGCCGAGCGTCGTCCGACCAAGGTGAGCATATGCTTGCATTTGTTTCATGTATCTCTACTGACTGGGATTCTGCAGCTGTAGGATGGACCTCCATGAAGACGCGGAAAAGAACATCGTTACCGCGTCGTTCGAGCTTCCTGGACTAAAGAAAGAGGATGTCAACATCGATGTTCACGATGGGCGTCTGACTATCACCGGCGAGAGTAAGATCTCCACCGAACGCGAGGAAGAGGGGTACGCTTCAGGCTCGCTCCTCATTGAATGGACCGCGTGACTGCGCGTTAACGCGACGGCGAACGCCCCGATGTACTCGTTGTCGCTCATTTTCTCCTTGAACAACGGATTCGGGTCAGGCTTAGCCCACAACGCTCCTCGCAATTGAGGTTGTTTTTCTTGTGATCGTTGCGCTCTAAATGCAACAATCATCGGGATTAGACGCTCTCAGCAATGTCTGTTGCCTCATGGAACTACCGTGGAGTCGCGGGCAATACAACTCTCAATGCGGTTGCTGCCATCAGATCTTACGTTCTGGTCCGAGTCGATATATAGTTCGAAGAATGATTGCGACGACGCTTTGGCACCCTCTGCACTTCCCACGCCCTTCGGTCTCTCTCAAATGTCTTCTGTTACCTCCATTCCCAACAACATCGCAGAGCTGTGAGTCTGAAAATTTCGATTACACGGATTTAGCTCACGGAAATAGTACTGGTCCGTTGGTGAATGCTCTTGCAGTCTCTCCTCCGAGTACATTCACCAACGACGCGTCAGCTCCTTGGGCACTTTTTCAACTGGGCGCTATTCGGAATCCTGTGTGTGCAGGCATGTGAGTACTATTCATTGACGAGTGATGACAGCAAATTGACAACACGGTAACAGATATCTATTATCTTGCCTTCCCAAATGATCGTTTATGGCCAACGAAAGCTCTAACCATATTTGTCTTCATTTTGGAGTTGGCGCAGACCGTCGTCAATACCAGAGACGCCTTAAGATGAAATGGTTTCAAAATGTAGTCAGCGAACTTGTGTATGCTTTGATAACGATTAAAGTTGGAGTGCGAGGCCGCTGGGACAGGTTTATGCCGCATTCGGTGAACTCACAAAACCTCGACACGGTAACTTTGCGATGGCAGCGCTGTAACGCCAAAATGCGCTTATGCCTTACTATGTTAGGTCAGTTTTATACTTCGCTTCAGCCTATCATATGAGATTCTGACTCTTACACAAGGACAACCATGCCAGCCAGCTTTCTTCGAGCTGATTTCAACGTAGCGACAGGTGCCGCGTCCTCATTTGTACAAGAATCGTATCGTGTTATATCATGCAGTCGGGCGGCCCACTTACTGTAGACAGTGTCGCCATCATCACCACTACCCGCGTACGCTCGTCATCCAGCTTTTCGTGCTCGCCTACCGTTATCGCTCAATTCCTTTCATATCTCCCGTCGTCCACCCATCTCTGATTATTGCCCTTCTCCATCCTCAGAGAGCGCGTCACAAACTTCAAGAATTTCCCAAAGGTGTTGCCTCCTTTCCAGGCGCGTGCAAATGGGTCAATCTACGCCTTTTCGAATTGCACACCGACCGTCTTACTTCATAGTACCGCCGACTCGCCCATCCCATCAGCTAATAGATCACCCCTCTACAACTTGTTCGCCGCTACCTTTCCCCGTTCCTACACATGTATCTGTGTCGCGCTCATTGCGGTAACTGCCTGCAGATTTTCGCCCGGACGAACGGGGTGAAGTTTCTCTGATCACAGAGCAGACGTTGCCGGGCGGAACCGTATCAGTTTGTGCTGAGGTTCTTTATTCCAGTAGGCTTCGCTCAGAAGCCTCGGATGTTGGTAGAAGCCGTGTTGATACTCGTAACTTGACGATACCGCAATGTCGAGAGAATGACAGCTCTAGGTGGTCAAGAATTCTGAGATGGAGATGGAGATCCAAAGAATGGAAACGGGACCAGACTTCAACGGGACTCCGGCCGATTGTGAAGATTCAAAGCAACGTCGACGAGGAGGGAAACAGAAGAGGTCGATCACTTTGCCACAACAGAATCCAAGGAACCATGTAGATTCGATCTGTTTGCGATAGAAAGGAAGCGATATAGAAAGCAACACGACAACAAATGACACAACAGCAATAAAAGATTTCGAGTCCATATAGTTATGTAGATATTCCTAATACAATTTCTACCTCGTCCATCTCGATGTTTTCTTCGTCATCCGATTCGCTGCCTTCACTATCAGTGTCACAATAGTGATATAGACCCTCCTCTTCAAGACCGGGTTGTCCAGTTCGTTGCCTGAGGCGACACAGAACATCGCTCATGGAGTACTCGATGTACTCCTCGTGACGGTATGCCGGCTCGCTGGCCTTGACTTCGTCTATGAACGAGAGTTGGACATCCAAGTCCTCCAAGAGCTCCTCTGCGAGCGAAGTAACCTGGGGCAAAGAAAATCCAAAAGCACCTCTGACCCTGTTGTCGTGCGTGATGTCACAGGCTATAGGCGTAAACAAGGCATCCCCCTTGTACGACGAATGAACCCAAGCCGGCTCGTCTTCGATGGGTCGCCCTAAGAGGATGCCACCGGCAACAAATTGTTGGTCGAGGGCGTCTCGAATTGGACGAACGACGTAGACATCCAGTAGAAAAGCCGCTTCAAACGCATCTTCGGGCGTTAAAGAATGGATGAGCGGCCAGTTAAAGTCATCAACAAGAATGACCAATTTCACAGCGTCACGTAGATAATACTGTAGGTCATATGAGATAAGAACATCAGAAAGTTCGACACGTACGATGATATTCTGGAAAGTCTTGCGCGAATCGTATTCCAACAAGGCCTCTATGTCACCGGAAGACAAGCCCAAGCTAGCGCCAACTTTATTCAAGAGGATCTCGAGGTGGCAGTTCATGTAGTGTTTAATGCGGCATTCCATGCTACCACTAAGGCTATAGTCAAAGGCCAGGCCCATGTTGAGATTAAGAGTGACTTGAGGCGTAGACGGATCGAGGCGGCACACCGGGGAGATGCCAAAAAGGTGGTAGAAGTCATGGGGAGTGTAAGATTCATGGGCACGCATAGCGGCGCGAAGGAACGCTGTCCGACCCAGCCCAGCAGGGCGCCTCACCAGGGCAAGCTTACTGTGTATAAGAGGGCAGAGAGAGTAAACAGAAGCCATTTTGTCGACCCATACGGTGCCGGGGGAAGAGAGGAAATCATCAAAGTCGTCGCCTAGTGGCGTTCGGATCTGAATTGTTTCACCCTGGAGGAAGGTTAGTGGAGGGTCGAGGACAAGCACGGAGAACTCACTGGTGCAGGCTTCGCTGTTGACTTGAATAAATGTGTGCGGACACGAAGCGGTGCCTTGTACAGAGAGATGGGTTGACTAGAAGGACACGGATATGCGCTTGGGGGTAGGCATATGGACAACGATGGGGATGAAGGTGGGGATAAAGAACACGGTTTTGTTTCGTCAGGGCTTGATGGGGGTGTACCCGACGACGAGTTGTCTGAGTTTGGAACCTCAAGTAATGAATCGTAAGAGTCCGTCGAAGATGATGATCCTGAGTCTAAAGCAGCGACGCTAGTCAAAAATGGGTGAACACCGGAAACGCGCGCTTACCAGAGTCATCAGAGTGGATTGATCTTCGGTCGTCATCATCAATGGTGTCGCGCATTGTATCGTTAGGGAGAACGTCCATGGTGGGTATGGGTGTAGTAAATGGGAGAGTCGATGTGGTAAGTGGTCAACGCATTAATTCAGACTCTGCTGCCCTGAATGATCACAACAAAGGACCGATCACGTGTTTAACTTTCACTTTGAACACACCCGTGACCACGTTTTTGGACGAACAATGGGACTATGGCTTTATGGACAATGCACTGAGCACTCGCCTGCCCTCCTTTTCTTCTCTCACCTTCACTCCTACCATCATGCCGAAAATCTTCCCGGTCACCGTCGTCCTCTTCGATAAATCTGATACCAAAGGCTATAGAATCATATATAATACCAGGTCCCACATCGTATCACGCCGAAGATCTACGCGCTTTCAATGCAGAATTCATCTGCCAGCGCATCCAACAAGCTCCAGCATCCGGAGGTTTTGTCCCCGACACTATCTACAAAGTGGACGTACCCAACGACGCACCACATTTGGAAGCGATGGCAGCGAAACGACCAAAATCCACCGAGACTTTTAAAGGTCAACTCAACAAAAACTTCTTCACCAACAGCAAGGTTGGGCGGATCTATTTCGCCGCATATGCTAAATCCTCCCATGCTCCCACCGCGGTTAAGCGCGAACGGAGCGCAGAGGTTATCGGAGCTGCTGCAAAGAAGGCTCGCACTCCGCGCACTATAGAGGCTGTTGCGACTTGTCGATCTGTAAACCTCTGCCCGGTTGCGATTGAAATACAAGGGTACGCTGATGGCCCCATCTACATCGTTGGAGACGACAAAGGACGCTTGGACCTGGTACGTCGCTGCCTCTCTATGCGTAGAACTCACAAATAAACAATCACTAGTCTGCGCCACCTTTAGATTTCGAACAATGCTTGAATCCTCCACCCAGCCGCCGATACCTAATCTCCGATTCGACTATGAACATTCCAAAATTCTTTGAATTGTCTGGGGATAACACGTTGGGAGTTTTCACACCCGTGCCATCTGATGCTTGTAGCTTACGCCGATCGCAAGAAGAAGTTGCGGTACCCCGAAACGTTGGGGAAAATGGCGGTTGGTCCCGATGGTTCTTTAAGCTATCCGCCCTCCAAAGACTTTGTCATGGACTTCGATTTTGCTAACTTTGCCGTCGAGAGTCTCAACTCGTCGACTTTTGAGGTAAGACTCAATCGGTATATATATTCCTGCGTTGCAGAATTCATCCTCAAGTACGATGAATTCCTTCAATTTGGTCCAGCCGGAGAGTTTCTCAAAAGTAAATATCTGGATGGTCAAACGGCTCTGTACAAAGTGCTTGTAAGGGTCCCCATGATGTGATATGTCTGCCGTTTACTGACCTCCTGTTTTTAGCAACACATCGAGGAAAAGTTGTACGAAACTGGGGACTCTCGTGTCTTCACGATCATTCGTAACTACGACGCTCTTAGGAACCTCGCAGAAGTGAAGTCACTGACAACTTCGGAGTCGCCGACCAACCCCTCAGAGTTTCCGAGTCCTCAATGTGTTACAGACATGTTCAAAACGTACCTGTACAACACGCTCTTCCATTTCCAGGACAAAAGCGGAACAATATCCAAAGTGTTCCTTTTTGGCGCCTCTCCCGCCTTTTTAGCGGACTTGCGTCCTTCCGCGTACACCGACCTCACCACAATGGGCGTAGTTGGGGTTGCGGGATTAGTGCACACCAAGTGCAAGTCTACCTATCGGTTGCCGTCGGGGCTAAGTCCTTCCTCGGGATCAATCGCCTTCGTAACATTCTCTGTGATATCCTTCCGGGCTATGTTTACGCCCCCGACACCCCACCCCAATATCCTCGACGTCTTCTTCACACAGTGCTCCCAGCTCTCTGTAGTGAAAGGCTTTGTGCTGCTCGGGACTCCTTGGAGATCACGCGCGCTTGCCTACCCGTGGCCACCGGCCTTGCGAACCGCTACACGGGCCTAGCTGTCCAGACTATGTATATTCGCGGGAAGCATCTCTGGCAAAGTCATTTTGACAATCTGCGCGTGCAAAGATATGTTCCTATGTCCCCACATTCCACCCGATTTCGTCATAGATACCACGATTTCAAGGCAGACCTCTCAAACGGGACCTCTCATACGAAAACTGTCTTCGTCCCAAACCGACCAGACCCTTTCTTTGCTTACTGTCTCGACGCTGGGTATTTGACGCTGCGTTTTGCAGAAGGCAAAGAGGACACCGACGTTTTCCAATACACGTTCCCAGGTTCTGCTGTCTACTGGGCTGTAGGTTCTTCCTTCGTACTCAGTATTTGATTTCTGACTTCCCTTTTTTCAGTTTTTTCGAGGCATTATCGACGTTGTCGATCACAGTGGCCTTGCTATTCAAAAACCATTTGACGGTTCTCCGGAATGGATCTTCAACGCTATGGATCCATATCTCAAAGATTCTCGCAGCACACTTTTCAATGCCAACGCGCCTGAAAACACGTTCCAGAGTATCAGGACCAGCATAATGCACATGGCGGAGGCACATACTGGGGCCAACGCGGTCATGGAGGCTGAGATGGGTGAGAAGCGTCGAGTTGATTCGGTGGTCCTCCTACCTCAAAGAAACGCCACGATTGTCATCGAAGACAAGACTATCAGGCTCTTTGACTTTCTTGAGGGTACCATGGGTATCAAACTCGAGCGATGGCCGGATACGCATACGGTCATCGAAAGCAAGCTCACCGAGGAGCACTGGCGGCAGGCTGAAGCGCTTGCGGTGCACCTCCGTAAGCTACATCCCCGCGTTTTCACGGAGACGGAGCTTCCAGCAGACAAGGATATTCCCGATGCATCCACCGTGCCTTTCCGCACTTTTGACAACCTCCCTACGGAACTCGGGCACTTCTTCTTCATGGGCTGGGTGAACAAAGTCTATGGTCGCCATAATATTTTCAACCTCTTGTCTTCTGCCGAATGTCAAGGTCGAGATTACGAGTTGGATCTGCAGTGCGGACAAGTCAACGACGAGCGTTTCAAATGCCTACCATGCCCAAAAGACGAGAAGAACTTCATAACGGTAATTGTCGTCATCGTGGTGGGAGGTGTTCGTGTTTTGGCGCGGCGCTCAAGGTTGACAATGCCCAATAAGAGCTGCGATTACTATCTTGTGCATACAGGGAAGAACCCACCATAGCGCTTTTTCTACTAGATGTATCTTTAGATCGGTTCCATTTCCTTCCCTATATCAATCGAATTGTATATATACTGTGCTGTTCTTTTGCAATACTATCCTGATTAAGATTCGCCTTGCCATTGGAAAGTGTCAAACGGAATTCGAGCGCGTTCCTGGTGATCTTATTGCTTTGAAAAAAAACGAGTGGCATTCTCACCGTTAGGGTCTCCTGCGTAACAAAGACAGTACATCGTTCTATCTAAGTGGTAAATTTGCCAGCGAGCTTCACACAAAGTGTGCCCGAGCCTTTCGCCTGCCGGTCCGAATCAAGCCTCTCCTCTTCCCTCATCGTGAGGTAAATTTCACCGACGAAAACGTACACGCAAAAAGCGCGCGCCGTAATAGCGTGATGGTTAATAGACGTCGACTGCATGAGTCCAGACTGGCACTTACGCGCTTCCGGCCTTGCCTCAAGTGTCTTTCTACAACTAGACGATGGACATCAGGAAAACCCTCCCGGGCTAATCTGAAGGGAATAAGTCAAAAATTTGCGGTAAACATGCTAACTCTGCTAAAGAAGTTAACCTGTCTGAATTACCACAACTTTGATGTACATTACATTGTACCGCTAATGATACTTGAAATAACTACGTTGATCTCGATAATTATTCATGAAAAATGTGCCTGCTCGATCCAAGACATTCTCTGAAGACCACTCCTTTGGGACGACGCGACCCCATTTCGGAAACAACGCAACACTTCCTTCGATTAGGCTCACTGGCAAAACGGAGACGAGTGGGTTTCCGTCATGAGCCGTATCACGTCAAATAAGATAGAGGTTGGACCGAGCATCTGCTCTTGCCGTGAAGCGCGTGAACCACTCGACATAGGCAAAATGAGGAGGAACATCAACATTTGGTGGAAAGAGCTTCTCAACACTCTTCGGTGGCAGCGAGAAAACAACGCGAACACGTCCGACGCGAAGGCCTATCAAGGCATCAGATCTGTGATGTTCATGCGAGGAAACGATGCACTTACCATCAAGGGGATTGTTGCTATCTGGTGTCGCCTCACGGACACGCACCAGAACAGTGTCAAACCGAGAGAAGCGAGTAACTTTTCCGGTTGATGAGGTGACCCGAGGATAAACATGGACAGAATCGAGTGTCTCGCCATCATAGAAGTCCGTGTTGATGAACTTGATTCGATGAAAGACCGGGACGGCGTTGAATGGAATGGTGATATCATGAGCAGCTTCCTCGATCTGTGCCGCTGTACCGAGCGGGTTCCTGAACTGGGCAACGAAGCGACAGAGTGCAGGAATGAATAATGAAGCGCCATATGAGGTCTCGATGGTGGAAATCTTAACAGATTTCAACGTCGGCGACTTGGTCATCTTGATCATGTACGGACAGAGCAGATCGGCGAAGGAGACACGAATGTGCGATTGAGCAGCAGCTGCACTAGTCGGAGATGGAAGAAATACCCGCTCACCCAACCGCCAAGAAATATAGTTGGCGTGAAACATGATCTTCTCCGGCCGCTCTAGCCACTTCGTCATCTGTTTGTACTCATCCTTGCAGTTGGTAGAACGGTATGCATCCTTTGCAAAGTCGATGTGAAGGCGCTCCGTTGCCTCTGTGTTATAGTTATCTGCAGTGCCAAAGAGTCGGATCGCGCGGGTGTAATGATTGAGGAAATGAAGCTTCGGAATGTCGAAGTGCTCCCTTATGCCATGAGTCACGAACACCCACTTGTTGTCGTGGAACATGGACAGGGCCAAATCAAGTTCTTCCAGAGTTTTGTCGCTATGGATGGGGTATCGCGAGAGATACACGAAATCCAAAAGACCACGGGTAGCACAAACAAGTGCGGCAGATGAAGCGGAGGGGAGGGATGAGTCAATGACAAGACCAAGAAGAAAGGCACAGATCTGTTTGTGCTCAGTGCCACTAACGCGAGATAAGCACGATATGCCTTTGTGAAAAGCACGCATGGCATGATTCGGAGGGAGACGGCGCACCCGAGCGTCGAGTTCAGCTTCGCCAATGATGTCTGTAATCCATTGAATCAGATGCTTGACAACCCCTTGAAGGAGCTGATGGAGAATGTCGGGCGTGATGGAGCGAAAGGCATCCACATACGGAAGATCTTCCCAGAATGGATGTTGGACAGGTTTGATGTTCTCTGCACCGCACCGTGATGCTCATTCGGCCGTTCCAATACTATTGACAGCTCGAAGCGCGTCATCAAAAACACGATAGTGGTATTCGCATGGAAAGTTTCCTAGCTCATCGTGTGGACACTCACAAACGGGAGAATCACCGTTGTAGGTACATGTGACAAGCACCTGTTCGGGATAATCACCGACGTAGGATGCGAAGATTGGGTGACAGTGTCGGGCTACTCCGTCGCCACTGTGCATAATCAAGCCTGCCATTCCAGCCTCCTTCAAGCCCGAGAGAATGCGCTTCAGACAGGCGTGAAAAAGATTGGCCAGAGTGCGACGACGAGCAGCTTTGTTCTCGATGTGTGCCAGCTTTGAGGTGGGCAGGTACGCAAGTAGTACCTGGCCGTTGCGCGATGGCTTTCGCCGAATATCCTTGGGAAGATTCCCAATCGTCAAGTATACTGGGTATGCTGTCTTGTTTCTGAACAGCGTTACCTGTGTCTTATCAGACGAGAGGATCACCGGAATGATGGTGGCACCCGGTGTATTAGCCTCAACAGCTTTCTACAGCAACTATCAGAGAACCAAACACTCAAGATATTGAAGAATCAAACATACTTGAGTATCCCACCACCACCGGCCAGTGTGAAAGTCATGAATAGACGCATTGTTTTATCGCGATCGGTATAGTGTCGTTCGGGAGCAAAACAGAGATACTCCATGTGCTGTGGATCACCGTAGAGCGCCCAAATGCATTCAATGACATCGCGTCGGTACAGATCGAAGGACTGGCCACCGACAACGACCTCCTCTCGGAAGAATTTTGGGCGGGAAGACGGAAGCTTCTTATCAATGAGATCGTTCAATTCCTTTGTAGTCTTGAAGCCCAAGTCGAGGCGATCACGAACCTAGAAACATCAGACAATATTCATGATTAGAATGTTTTTCTTACCTCGTCAATGCCAAGGAAGCGCGTAAACGAGGAGGCGCTTGGTCCATCCATTTTGGCCCATTGCGCCACCTCCCACTCCAACTTTGTTTTGAACGGCGCGTACAGATGCGGGTGCTCGCCCGGAGAATGAGGGAGACTCGACTCGTAAACCTCAAAAGCATTACATGTCGTGTTCTGATCCGGTACTGGGGCACCCGCAGATTCTCCAAAGTGAGTAACGAAGACCTCAGCATCCCGCGCGACCTTTTGAATAGGCGGAACAGCAGGGCCGGTGGCCTCGTCACTATCAACATCCATCGTGTCATCATCCCCCGCATCCTCTTGCTTGGTACTGTCCTCGGTAGGCGTACCCGGGCGCAATGGCTCCCATCCACCCTGAAAATCCTCACCTTCCTCGTCATCATCCCCATCCGAGTCATCGTTGCCCTCGTCCGAGTCTGGATGTGCATCTCCCGGATCGTCACCAAGTCCAGGGAAGTCTCCTTTGGTATATTCGTCGGCAGGACCAAAGGCATCACCTTCAAAACGAGGCAAGTTGGGATCCCTCTCGGTGGCTGGATTATCGACACTGGAATGCGACTGCGTAGCACCCGATGGCGAGAGGGACCGAGAATGGCGTCTCACAGGGTCACGTCGGGGAAGACTGGCCGTTGGGCGGATCCTTTGCGTGTACGCAGCACCAGCAGCTTGACATGCGCTGCTCGGAGTAGTAATAAAATGTTGAATAAGATGGTTAGCGCGCGTGAATTCATGTTCACAGCCAGAGCAGACAAGCTTAGAATCAGACATGGACGAATATGGCCAAGGAGTGTTATTATTGGATCTCCGGAACGTGATAATGTCTAGACGTTCCAGAGTCAGACCCAGTAAAATCTAAAAATTACTGCCAATTCGGCTTCAGAGATGTATAAAAGCGAGGCCTCAAACGAAACAATACTCATCATCCCATTATTTCTTGTCCTTTGACTCGTTGCCTTACTACAACTCAATCCTCTGAAATTTCGGCACATATGGCGCCGCCGCCGAAGGCCACACGCAAGCGCGCGGGAGTCCTGTCAGACGTGACGAACTCTATCGCGACAACTCGACGTAAGTTCACGGACACTGTTATTGAGCTTGCGTACTCACATCTAACGGTATAGCGAAACGTGCTGTCACAACCAAGCAGGTGGCTCAAGCAGCTCAGGCCGCCATCAAGAAGGCTGCCATTAAGACTTCCAAGAAAGCGCGCAAGGGTGGTATCCCACCAAAGTCGAAGGTCGTTACAGACCAAGTAGGAACCTCTCCGGTTGTATCGAGTACGTGTTTTCCGCTTGTGTTAACAGTCTACATGGCTGATTACTTGTCTGAAAGCCGGGCCTAAGATAGATCTACGCACTAGAAAGGAGCTGGTTCAGAAAGATTGTCGATTCCGCGCCCCGGACATGCTCAGTGACGAGGACTCGGACAACCCTGTAAAAGAATCTGAAAATGGTAAGTTTATACCGCATGCCAGGCAAAACTCATGAATCATATACCTACACAGGCAAATCGCTTGAGGAAGACATGCACGATTGCGTTAAAGCACTCTTGGACCGAAAGAAGAGCGCCCGAGCTCAAGAAAGTCTGAAAGAGGTCCACGAAGAAGAGGCGTCTGATAATGGCGAGGACGATATCCGAGAAGACCAGGATGAAGAAGACATGCTTGAGGACAACGAGGAACGCGAAGCAGACAACAAGGACGCGTTGAAGCTATTTGACGATGAGGTTAGTGATTAAGTTTTGCATTCAGGCTGTGACCCGAGCTCACCTACGCGTAGGCAGCACATGTTGTGCCCAGAACGAACAAGACCATGACTGGAGCAACCAAGATCGGTAAGTCGGCACGGATTGAGTAGCCTTCCCACGCTGACGTCTTGATCTCTTACCACCACCAAAGTCGACGACATTTACGATGACCACTCTATGGTTGTCAACTTTGGTCTCAACAACGGCCCCAGTGACATTGAAGATGTTGCTGATGACGATGACGCCGCTCCTACTGCTCGAAACTCGTCTGGATCCGGTATAGAGGATTGGCTTGCTGAGTACCCAGAAGTACGGCGGATGATACTTGTGCGTGTTCTCGTTCATTTTTTGAAAAAGTTTAACCACTGTACAGGAAGAGATTGATCACGTCTACGCGAAAAGCTTGGACCGCTCTCTGGCAGTGCCTGCCCGTGGTCGCCGTCGCAAGAACCCACAGAGTGCGGGTTGACGCCCGCAAGACGAGGTATGCAGCATCTCTTTCGCACTCATGATTGCTCACCTATGGCAGGTGCCCTTGTTCCCTGCCAACAATCAGCCTAGATCACCACGTCCAGCCTCGCGCCCAGCCCCGCATCCAGTCTCGCGCCCAGCCCCATATCCTTCTCCGCGTTCTCTCGTCACTCGCCAACAACATGTCAACAACCTTGAAGAAGATGTTGATAGTGCTCAGTCTATGGACCCCGATAACCCCATCTTTCTCAGACATACCCAAATCATGGTTGTTCAGCACGGACGACGATGGTTCCTAACAAAGCGGGATCAAGGCCCTGCAATTGAACGTGTACTTCGTCGTGCTATCCGGATAGCCACCTGCCTTATGGCCATCAACCAGAGAATCCCGACTTCATACCATTCAACCAGTTCCAGCTCGAAGCACTCTGTCTGGATTCACTTGTGGCCGCCGCTACCGAATTGGGACATGGTGGTGTGGGTGATATTGGTGACCGTCTGATTAATGGTGATGCGGATATGTATGTGAAGCCCTTGCGGGCGTATGTGCGTGTTTTTTTTTCAACAATTCGCGATTGATGCTGATTGATTCTGCTTTTAGGTGCAACAACGCCTGATCATCCAACGGTCGGACGTCAAGAAAATTGCTGCAGCCGTCGTTCCCGGTTTGCTCGATCTCTCGAAAACAGACGCCGGCCGTCGCAAGAGCAAGGACCTTTTGGAGAACCTGTCCTATGCCTTCGGTGTCAATGCAGCTGTATGTTTTCATCTCATCACGCGAGCCTTCATTGACTGGTGACTTTGACCAGGGTCAGCAGGATCGTAGTAAACCTTTGAGCGCCCCGGTGTTTGTACCCCTTCTCTCTGCCGCATACGGCTCCTCGGCTCTTGTCAAGTACGTCGACAAACTCTCTTCCGTTATCGCGGAAGGGCCACAGTCAAAAGAATTGGAGGTGACTCCACTGATGGTGGCTATGACAGCAACTGCGGTATGTCGATATTCCTTCCGTGTTCCTGTAGTCACCACATTTCTAGGTACACGCCGTTGTTTCGGAGATTGCGCACAATACGAAGGAGGAGTTCTCGGGTACCAATCTTGAGAACGTCTTCAAGACGCACTTGACAATGCTGAACGGCCTTCGGGAACGCCGCATCGTGTACTACCACAAATTGATGCATGACTTCTACATCAGCTCAACGTAAGTTCTCGATGTCTTGCAGATGTGTTACTGATCAGTTCGACAGCGGAGCACTCCCTCATGCCACTCACGGTCTTTCGACCGATCAAGTTCTCAGCACCATCGACTGGGATGCGATCGCTTAAAGATGGACCGAATGTATGTACTTTAGTGTTTTGCTCTCGCTTCGCTTTCCTTCCCTTACCGTACCTCTAATTCACTCCCCACTCCTTTCGATTCCTCTTGCTTCTTGTGCCATATCATTATCGCTTTCGTGTTGCATGCTTTCGTGTTTTGCGTACTGTACTGTCTTGTAGTATGAGTTGTATCATTATTAAATGTGTCGTATCATCACTGTCAGGTGTGAATTTTGAGCTGTTTCTTGCGGGCAGAATATGCCCAGAAATCATTCGATATGCAGCAGGAAAGAGGTGATCATTCTCAGTTAATTATGCACCAAGTACCACCCGAAGTGTTCATAATCTAAATTGGGTGTCGAGGGACCTCTTTCATTACCGTTAATGTGACAAAAGTGGGTAACTCGTCTAAAGTGAGCACATTGGGCTAATTTCTCGCATTTCGGCTGTATTGGCGACGACTTACCGCGGGAGGGTTTTCCTGATGGATCCCTCTTAATCAACAGATGGAGGCAGGTGTACGAACTCCTGGAAACTGTAATGAGAGCACCGCCGCTCTTTCTTTGTCGCCTTGACCCTGTGGTGGCGCGCTTACTTACGGAATGGGTCCGAATACATGTAGGTGCTATTATTGATTGATTCTTCTCACATTTCATCATCCTATCAGAACTTCTCCCAGCATCTGGGGCTGACCATCGGACAACTTCACCAGCGACCGGCTGCAACAACAGATCCTCGAATAGACGACCTCGTCAAGAAGTTAAATATTGCTCAAGAGGTTTTCCGGGAGACCGACGATAATCTCAGCGGTGTTTTTGTATATGACGATTACACTCTTCGCCAGCGCCACAAGCAAGTATGGTTGTCGCTGGACTTCTCCGCCGGTCATGGCTTGAAGAGTAGTCTAGTATTCTTTGATACCAATCGCTGCTACTCCTCTTTTGAGGCTGTAAGTCCCTTCTCTTTCTGCTTTCTTGGCTGGCATTCTTCAGATCTTCACCGATCCTATCCCGCTGCCGCCACGGCCTTACGATCATGAACAACGTCTGTTTGTCTTGGAGTTCAATGCTATGCCCTTCTCCCAAGGGTGCTCTGCCGAAACGACTTCACGTCCGCAGCTCGGACCTACTAAGAAGGAGAAGCGCAAGACACGAAAATGTGGAGATGGACGAGCTTTAAAGCAGGCCGATGATGTTCAAGTGGCAAAGGTGCCTGAACGCGTCTTGGTATACTGTGAGAAGGAAGCACGGGACACATTCTTTGCATATGGTCGAGTGTGTCCCAAGGAAAGCTGACTTACCGAGATATAGAATATGTATGCGCAATTCGTTTTATCGCCCGTCCAATACTTATAATATGTTTCAAGGCTCTTACACGGCTCGGTTTTGCGTTGGGTTCTCGGGAGGGATCTCGGGTTGAATTCAAAGTTCCTGAAGGATGTACAGGTACGCGCTACGTGAGTTTGTTGCGATAGTTCTCACAGAGTCTTGTCAATGGTAGTACCTATTTCCCAGGAGCGGCTCAAAGAGTGTAGATATACACCGCCTATTCTTCATGGGTACGTCCCAATATTTGATGACATTCCTTTTCAACGAATTTGAGTAATATCATTTCATCATTTCAGACCTCACGGGAAGGACTCAAATGGTTACAGCGATGCCAAACGTATCTCGCTCCGCAACTTCCTTGAGGCTAAATATGGCTGGACAATCGAAAGTTTCATTTTGAGAAGCGAGTCTGAATAGTGTACGCGCGCTGTATGCATTATCTACGGTATCAATACGTCGTGGCCCTGTTACGACACGCTTTCTCTTCGAGTGACAAGTGACTTTCATCACTTGATCTTGACCATCACGACGTCTAGTCCCAGGTGAGTGTTAACATCATTCGTCGCCCATAAAGCTCTCAACCGTTCTCTAGGTATCTCTAGTCATTGAATGTCCTTCCCACAAGAGCTTATCGATGCCATCGTCGACAAGATCCATGATGTAACCTCGTTGCGTGCCCTTGCCATCGTGTCCACTGCGTTCGGTCGCCCTAGCCAGGCCAAGATTTTCCGAAAACTGCACATTCCTAGCCTCCGCGTACTCGATTTGTTTTCCAATGTCATTGCCGCATCTCCGCGCATCGCATCCCTTCCACAGCAAGTGACTTTGACGGATAACATGGAAAGCGCCGATTATGGCTGGAATGACGATATCCAGCCAGAACCAAGCTGGCTCTCTCAGGAGAGTAAGCTTTTCACGACCTTGCAGTCTCTGCCGAGATTACAAGCAACTACAATAAATACATTATATTGTGGAGATGCTCTCAGTGATTCGAACGCGCCACTACGTCGGTTGATCTCTCTCCCAAATATACACAGTGTCACTCTGGAACACACCGGGTCCCTCGATATGACATGTCATCGTCTTTTCTCCCTGTTCATTGGCACATCAGTCCAAGCACTGGAATTAGACCGCTGTGACCATTTTCTCAGTCCGAAATGTGACCCCGGACTATTAGCTGGAGCGCCATTTGCGCCGCGTCTCCAGCTTACAAGTCTTTCCATTGTTTTGACACCCTGTCTGGTGGCATATCTCGCCTCTCCGGCTTGCATCGTGAATTTCAGCACACTCAGGCACTTCACGCTTTCCACCGGGAATGACTCTTCAGCTGGGCGGCTGCGGTCGACAGTTAGTGAATTGTTTGACGACAATCTGGTCTCTTTAGAGGCCAATGACTGGATTTCCTCTTCATCGGTTATTTCAGGTATCAGCTACATCGGTTCTAGGAATGGATAACACTCATCATTTAATCTAGTGGATGGTTACTACAACTTTGCGCGTTGTACGTCGCTGAAACGGTTAACTGTAGAGTTGACCATTGATATCGTCGATGCTGATGTGTGGACATACATGGCGAACACATTGAACAGCGTCGTGTCGACTTGCCTTGAGCGCGTCTTAATCGACGTCGAATTTCTTTGCTGGGGCAGTCCCCACTCTTACTTGTGTAGCAATTCTTCCTGTCATTTCTATGAAGAAGGGCGGACATGCTTTGAACCAGCCTGGCACAAGCTGGACGAGGCATTATCCAAGATGAATCACAGTCATCTTCGGGACATCGACATATATTTTACTATGGACAATGGCCTTCCCGATGACTGTATGAATGAGGAGTTGGTGGCCGCCAAGGGGTTCCCTTTGCTTCGCTCCTCCGGCTTCCGCTCTCTCAACTTTCGTGTTCGGATCAAGGAGGAAGACTATTCGTACCTGCTGCCAGAGGACCTCGACGATTTTATCTTCCCATGAAGAGACCGATGACTCGATTGCAGGTGGTAGCATAGACGAAAGCGCAGATCTAGATATGAGTGAATGGCCAACTTTTGGTGGTAGTAACATCGAGTAACGCAATCCAACGACATAGTTAGGCGAAAATCCATGTTTGATGGTTTCATGCACCCGACTTCTAGTGCTCAGACGAACAACTTGAGTTACAAGCCACGTCCGGCGCAATTGCTGTCAAAAGAGATAAGGTTAGATCACATTTCCGTTCCGACCACCACCATCATCGCAGCTAGTGGATGACAGTCAGGTGGGCGATTGCGCGATTATCGCCCGCAAATCGCTCTCGAATCGTACCAACACTTCGCAAGATACGACCCACCTTACGGCTTGCCTGTGAACCATCACCACGACCAAGGATATTGTTTGCAAGACCACCTTGCTCTGTACAAACGCGAGCCTATTCAGCCCTTGTTTTGGGAAACGACAAGGATACGATGCCGACCACGGTGCATACGACGGAACGCATTGCTGCCTTGCGCAGGTTAATGCAGGATGACAGCGTCGACGTGTATGTCGTGGGCAGTGCCGATGAGCGTGAGTCGCAACTTCTTCGAGGACGATAATGGTACTCACCAACCTTCAGACGGCTCTGAATACATCGCGTCCTGCGACGAGCGGCGCGCTTTCATCAGCGGTTTCGACGGCAGCGCGGGTACTGCACTCATCACCCCCAGTTCCGCATTCCTCTTCACGGACGGCAGGTACTTTCTCCAAGCCGCAGCCCAACTCGATGCCAACTGGGAGTTGATGCGCGTAGGCGTAAAGGACGTGCCTACGTGGCAGGAATGGATAGAGAAACACTCGCAGAAACAGGAAAACTTGCGGGTCGGCATCGACCCGCGGCTCATATCCGCCTCAGACGCGGAGTCGCTCACCAAGAACAATACCAAGGTGGAGCTCGTTACAATTAGGACGAATTTGGTCGACGTAGTGTGGGGTAATCAACGTCCTGCGCGCCCGTCGAACGTTGTCTGGCAGCTCCCCGAAGATGTCGCGGGCGAAGGACATGTCAGCAAATTGAAGCGGGTGCGCGACGCGTTGGATGGCAAAGGCCTCGTGCTCTCGGCGCTCGACGAGATCGCATGGCTGTTTAACCTCCGAGGAACCGACATCGACTACAATCCCGTCTTCTTCTCTTACGCGATCATTGACGCTCAAGAGGCCGTTCTCTTTTTACAAGGAGCGGAGCAACTGACATTGGAGGGTGTCCGAATCGAACCTTACTCGTCGTTCTGGACGTATCTGGAGGACTGGGCTAAGAAAGGCCCAGTCCTTCTGCCACCTTCTACTTCTCTTGCTGTTTCCTCTATTGTCCCGCCTTTGCCCACTCCGGCCGCGCGCTCCATTGTTGGAGACCTCAAGGCAATCAAAAATTCTACAGAGTGTGCTGGTTTCCGTGCCTCGCATGTCCGTGACGGCGCTGCGCTAGTCAAATACTTCGCATGGCTGGAAGAAAAGCTCGCTTCTTCCTCGCCAATCAACGAGTATGATGCCGCACTACAACTGGAATCATACCGTGCTGCCTTACCACATTTCAAAGGCCTCTCTTTTCCCACCATCTCCTCTACTGGCCCAAATGCTGCCATAATCCACTACTCTCCCCCGACTACCGATTCAAGCGTCATTGAGAAGGAGCACATTTACCTATGTGATTCCGGCGCGCAATACATTGATGGGACAACCGATGTTACGCGGACGTTTTACTTTGGGTCGTCGCCCGTACAGGAGGAGGTCAAGCGCGCGTTTACACGCGTGCTACAAGGACACATCGCCATCGACACGGCGGTGTTCCCGGAAGGAACTACCGGGTTCGTTATTGATTCGTGGGCGCGGCGAGCGTTGTGGAGCGACGGACTGGATTATAGACATGGAACGGGGCATGGCGTGGGGCATTATCTCAACGTGCACGAGGGCCCGCACGGGATCGGGACGCGTATTGCGTTCAATGGAACCCCGCTGAAGGAGGGCATGACAGTGAGCAACGAGCCGGGGTACTACAAAGGTGAGTCTTTCACAATCACGCCCCTTCAGTGCTTAATCGCGATGGTAGAAAACGCGTACGGCATTCGGATTGAGAATGTTGTCCTTGTTGTACCGAAGATTCCCAAGGACAAGGCATTTGGGGACAAACCCTTCTTTGGGTTTGAACGCTTGACGATGTGCCCGATTGGGAGGGCGTTGATTGATGTGGGTTTACTCGAGTCGAGTGAGATTCGATGGGTGGATGAGTATCATCGTGAGGTCAAGGAGAAGGTTAGACCTCTGCTGGAAGGTGATGAGAGAGCAGTCAGCTGGCTGGAGAGAGAATGTGCTCCCCTTGGTGCTTAAGGCTACAAGGGAGACTTTTCAGATTTAGAACTCCACATATCTGTACAAGTAGGTAACAGGCCTCTACTGAGCATGACTACTGGAATTGGTGTTTCTTTGCCTTGACCTGATACTACTGCACCATTGGGGACATTTCACTGGGACAAGCTCGTTCTCCCATTCGAATCAGGGAGAAGGTGTACAAGTAGTACTAATGCAACCAGTACTTGTCTTGAAACAAGATATCTCTAGAACGCGATCGATTGTAGATTCTGGGTAGGTTTGCCACAGCCACAGTACAAGTTGGCTCTTCAAAGCTTCATCATCCCAACAGAGTCAATACTTTGCTCTCAACTCACACTTCCTCATATTTGAAGCTGGACTATTAGATCTATTCTTCAGCTGGTGCCCACTTGCTTGTCTCGTCCATTATCGTCTTGGACAATTCTCTTCGAGACGCGTCCTTCGCGTCCGCATGCGCGTTTCTGGACGCTCCTCTCGTTTTCGTCGGCTGCCAGCATGACGTCAGATGCCCTTGCTTCCAACCTCACAAGAGTAGACCTGCATCACCGGTCCACTGCGCCGACTATGTGTAAAGGGATGGCCGAGAACTTGACTCCACACCCACCCTACTAATAGTTGGCGCCGTTTTTTGGTACATGTGTTTATTCCGTTGACACTTACTTATCACCATCTGACATGGACTATTCCTACTCTTCCTCCGTGTATAGCGTTTTGAACTAGTGCTCCATACTGAACATCTCACTTATTGTGAAAGAGTACTTATCTGCTTAAAAAATGTGTGTGTGTATGCTTTCGTTGATGCGGGAGCTTTATGACTGCTTACTCTCGGCTCTTGACCGGGACCATTCACCTTCGGGGGCTGTTTCAATTTAACTTTTGCATCTCACTCTTTCTGCATTTTCGGAATGACAGATTGCGCGAAAACTACACGTACTCCAGCTAGGTATGTTCCTCCGCCGACGAGACGAACGCCGCCATGCCAAGTAGGCGACTAAGCTTTACAAACTCATTCGCGTCAGAATACCGATGACGTTCCATGCACTGCTACACATGGGTACCAGACTCGTTGGAGATATCAACCTGTCGCTTGAATCTAGCCTGCGCCGCTGTATCCACATTTTGACAAAAGCGTGAGGAATTATATGCCAGAGGAACAGATCGTGTGATCCTGTCCAGGCTTTCCTTTCTGATGACACCACTCGCGCCCGATTAATACTCGCTCTACTCCAGTCCACCATCATGATGAGCCCGCTGCCCCAGGAACTAATCGACACCATCGTCGACCGCGTCGCCGACGCCAGCGACACGGCGAGCCTGCGCGCCTGCCTGCACGTCAGCCGCTCCTTCCGGTCGCGCAGCCGCATGCACCTCTTCCGCGACGTCCGCATCGACAGCGCCGCCCAATGCGCGCGCCTACACGCTCTGTTCGCCATGGATCCCACCGCGGCGACGCTCGTGCACAAACTGGACGTCGTCGACCCCATCCCGCGAGATCCGCGGCGTTTCAAGGAGGAGACATGGATCGGGCGAGACGATTTGCTCCCGGGCGTGGTCCAGCAGCTTGCGCCCCATCTGCATGCGCTGGACTTGTCGAGCGAGGGGTATCATTATGGGAACCGGGACTATACGCATGTGCTGCGGTGGAACAAGGCGTCAGAGGCGCTGAAGCGGGCGCTGGTCGCTGTGTTTCGCGGGCCGAACATTCGATTTGTATCGTTGGCTGGTGTGCTGATTGATTCGTGCCAGATGCTCTTCTCTCTGTTTGATGGGTCGCCGGTCGAGCGGCTGGACCTCCCTTCGTTCTGGCACGACGCGGAATGTCGTGTCGACCCCGATATTTCCACTCTACACCCGCCGCGGCTGCAGTCGCTGTCCATCATCCTGTCAACCTGCCTTGTAAACTACCTACTCAATCCATTATGCGCCGTTCACTTGGACCGCCTCTCACGTATCTCGATCACTGTTCCCGGAAATTGTTCGCTAGAGATACGCTCTGCCGCTACTGCCATCCTCAGTGATTCAGTAGAGCACCTTATCCTCAACGAGAACATCTACTGTGAGTTAACTACTCCCGCTATCCTTCTGATACTCACATCATACAGTCGGCGAAATACCGGATGTCTTCACGCTCACAGAGTGCCACAACCTCAAGGTCATTCATCTCGTCACGCGCGTATACACGATGGACAACTCCTACTGGACGTATATCACGCGTATGATGGAGACAATCTCGACGCCGAACTCGCTGAAGGAGATCAGGATGGAGTTGGATTTGGTGACGACCGTGAACCCCAACGATGTATCCGAATGGTTAGACTGGACGTCGTTGGAAGCGGTGTTAGCAATGCCGACGATGGCGGCGTTGGAACGCGTGAACGTAATGCTCAACATCACAGGACACCAGGTTAGCAATAGCCTTGAAGTCTGGATCGGGAAAGGGCTACCGGTTCTTAAGCAGAAGGGTGTCACGGTCGGAATGCGCCACCGGTATATCTGATGATGACGAGTACTGTTCTTATTTTGCTATCTTGCTATGGATTTGCTGTTGGATTGCATACACACGAAGGACCAACTGATGCTTCTACTAGACTACATCATATCAGTTCTTTTCACTTACTATGGGACTTGTTAGGCTGGCACATTGAATTGCTCTGGGACAAAATGAACTTTTGGGTTAGCAATGACACCTGGGTATGTCAGGTTTGGCATATTTGGCAGAGTTGTCTCTGGCTTGAAAGAAGGTACATCTAAACCAGATAAGCAAATATGATGGCTCTTCATACATGTCAATTGTTAATCAACGTATGATGTACGTGTGAACGAACATGAAGAACGGCAGCATGTCATCGCGTCGTAAACAAAAAAAAAAGTGAATTGGGATCTAATAACCGAGAGCAGAGAGTTGCGTGTCATCGAGCCAGTAGATGCTGCTCTTCGTCTCAGTCCAAGCACTAATCGCATAGATATATCCCGCAACGCCTAGTACATAGGCCGCAATAATTCCTAGGGAATGTTGAATTGAAATGGTTGCATTTGCCAGAAACACGTACCAGTCCGCTTCTTCGGCATATTCTCAGCTCATACCGAGTTGTGGTATACCCATAACGTTACAAAACATATGGGACGTTACTGCTGGTAGAATAGAGCCAGTGCGGAGAAAGAGGTAGCAACAGTGAAATCCAAAGAGAGTCGTATACACGAGTTGGAATACTGGAAGGTGTTAGGAGAATGTATGGAAGTGGGGCTTGAGATAAGTACCAGCTTGTAGAATAGCGCGTTGCAGCGCGCTGGAAGTCCGCCCATACCGATTATACGTGTCCCATCCATGATGGAGATGTGCTACAAAAATCTAGTGCTGGAAATGAAAATAATATATTACATACCTAGGCCGAACCATAGCGGAGATAAGAAGATCATCTTACGCCTTGACGCGCCACAGAGATGATACATTGAAAGCATACATGCGCGAAAGACAATCTCTTCTGTGAGAGGCGCCTACAGACAGTCAAAAGGCGAATATTTAAACGCATATATCCTCACTATAATGACATTGCGCAAGCCAATAACATGAACATAATTCTTGACAATGGCGGTCCCGGCTTGGAGTGGCAGTTGTTGCTGGAGGTACATGGCATACAGAGGACCCAAGAAGAGCATGGGCGTCACCAGATGGGCCAGAAGGGGGTGGGGCGCAGAGAAACCGAGGCGCCAGAGAGATTCCCAGACTGCTTCATTGAAAGGCTGCATCCGTCAGTGATGGTTTTGGACCGCGAGTGGCACGTACTATATCCTTGAACAAGACGAGGATGACGGCGAGACACGAGCACATTGTCGCGAGAGAGACGGCGGCGAGGCGCGCGCGAATGACATCGGGGTCGTCCCGCCACCGTTCGGACTTTTGTTTCTGGCGCGGCGTGTCGGTGTTCACGGTCGTCGCGACAAACGACAGACGCGCATTTTTCGAGATGTAGAGCGAGCCGACATAGGACGAGACGAAAAAGAGGGCGAGCAAGGTGGCCTGGAGGAGGGACAGTGGCGGCAGGAGGAAAGCCATGCGTGATCACGTTGCTTGCTTCCGACCATCATCACTCTTTTTCTTGTTTCACGATTCCTAACGAACTCTTCAAATGACCTCGACGACCTGGCATTCTATCCGGCCGTGGAGCCCGCCGTTGACGCTGTCGGTGCGCGAAATCACGTCGGTCTCCGTCACCTTCATTCTTTCGGCGTCGCCCTCGGGAGAGACGGACTCGCTCATGGCGTGTCTCGGTCTGGAACCATCAGAGGTCGAGCACGATGCCGACGACAGTGACGACGATCTAAAAAAGCAGACCGTCGTCGCCAGCGCCCTCGCCGGCGGCCTTTCGGTCCAAGTAGACCGTTCGTCCTGGCGCCGCGTATTCATCCGCATCGACGACAAAGCGGATGAAGCTGTTATCATTATATACGGACTTATGCCGGCCGGCAATACGACGTGGATCTCGAGCTCGTGCAGGGCGGGCAGAAGAACAGGCTGGAGCGGCGTGTCGTCACGGCGGACGGCGGTCAGTACTATTCGCCCATCGCAAACGCTTGCCGAGGACTAACGGAGTATATAGATCCCAGCACCGCTGAAAACCCGGTAGACAGCCCTGAGAGTGCCAACTTGGATCATCCTGCCAGCATCGCAGATAACATGTCTTCGCCCTCTTCCTCCCCATCCCCTGCCACACCCGCATCGACACATCACGCGTCACCTGGTTTCACCCCCTTAACTCTCGAAGATCGTTTGAATCAGCTCCAGCACACCCTCACCGTGATGTCTGCCGAGCGCGAATCACTATCGGCCACTTTGAAATCAGCTCGACGTGATGCCCAGAAAGCGGATGCCAACGTACGCTCTGAAATCGAGACGCTCAAGAGAGCATCAGAGAAGCACGCCGCGGTCGAGCATCGCGCAAAGCAAAAGGTCCTTGCTTTGCAGGAATCCGTCAAACGCGCCCAATCATCGTCGCGGGAGATTGATCAGCAGGCCACGGAAATTGAGGCTGGAATGCCAGACCTTATCAAGCAGCGCGAGGATAAGGAGGAGGAGTTGAAGAGAGTTCAGCAAGAGGCGGAACGCGTACAAAAGGCTCGAGAGACCGAGGCAGAGAAGGAGCGAAAGCGAATCGACAGCTTGAACAGCGAGCTCACTAGCATGACAAACAAGCTCGAGCGTCTGCAGGGCAAGAAGGAGAAGATGGAGACCTCGACGATTCCGGATTTGGAGGAGCAGCTCAAGGCGATCGAGCTGGAGATTGAGATTGAGATGCAGGCGGGGTTGACGCAGGAACCGTACGAGGATACAGCGAGGATACGTACTGCACCTATACCCATACAGAGAGGCCCGTGGAGCAGCCCACCACACCACGCGCAGAGGTCGTCTTCGTTACATTATCACAAGACGCCTATCGTGTTGCAGAACCCCCATCGGCAGTCATCATTGAAGGCTAGCGTCTCAAATACCAGCTTCATCGACACCGTCGCCTGCCCCGCCAGCCACCTCGACTTTATCAAGTCGGGCGGCGCCATTCGAGCCCGGGAGGCCAATACGGTCCCACATGGTATGTCGCCTCTTTTAACCTTCAATCTTAGTATTTATTCTACTCTTTAGTGGAATGCACACAATGGGGTTAAAGCAATCCTTGTGATGGTTCTCGATCGTCGGATACGGCGGGATGACACCGTCTGTATGCCCAACTCTGCGAAGAGGCGCAGGTACTACAAGGCGCATTAGCAGACGAAGGTGTACATGTATATTTCACGAGCATTTATTTGGCTGATAATATTATTCACTTAGTCACGACAGATCTCGTTCGTCTTCTACAGCTCTTGAAAGAGATCTTGTTTGTGCAACGCATATATGGAGGATGTTTGTTGTGATATGACAGGACAGGCTAAGTATGACGTTTCGACTCCCGACGAAGCGCATACATTCGTGACTCAAGCGAAAGCACTTCTGGAACGTGCGCTATATTGTTTGGTCTTGAGCACAACTTGAAAGGTATTGTATTCCCCCCCTGAAAACTACACATCAAATTGACTGGGGGAATTTGTCCAGATATGTTTGAACATTCAATGATTGATCAACACATCAGATTCTTAGATCCTCGCATTGTTGATGCACCATTTTTTTTTGAGAGGCTTATGTGGCGCTCTTCTGCTTTTGGCTGTCCTTGTAAATTTGGAAAGGCCACAAACGCCGGTCATGATGGACTTCCTGCACCATTGGCGTTCGTCGACAGTCCGGCAGATAGGTCGTTGTGAACGAAGATCCTAGTTTTTGACCACTTTCGTCCATCCTATCAGCTAGCTATATATAATAAGCTCGTGCTGCGGTGCTAGTGCGATACGAGGTGGCAAGTGGGAGCGTCCAACACAGGAACAAACAGGACTGCGTGGGTGTATACAGCTTCATAATCCGCGCTGTGTTATCAGTCGCCATCGACAGGCTTTAGCGCCACTTCTTATAACTTCGCTCAAAGCTTCCCGCTAACAACTTGCAGTGGAGATGGCAGCATGTCCACGCCTATCTACCTTTCGTTCTATGAGTTTGATGAAATGGGCACAGAGGAGGGTTCTTTCCACTGGGGGATAGCGCTTCCGCGTCCTGATTACGGGAACCGCTCGACGGTCGTGTCGACATTTTCCAGGTGGGCACACCCGACGATGAGGACGTAGAGGCTGGTGCGGATCCCGATGTCTGGGAGACCAATCACAGGACGGATGACCACCCAGCGGACCTCACCAAGAGTCAGGCCCCCCCGCTGAGTGCCCCGAAGCACGACGGGCAGAGCCCGGCGCAAGGTACTACTCCTCTCGTTCATCCCGAGACGAATGGTCCTGTGCGCAGTGGGTCATCAGAACGCTGCAAGGGATTGGACAATCTGGGCTGGTTCTCCGAGCCACCGCCGGGGGATCTTCAGGATCGTGATAGGTTTTATGAGCGCATCGTAGACATGGTACGCGGGTGCGCGTTGGGTCCAAAGATGTATCTGTCGTGGAGATCGATGATGTGCGGGTCCTTGAGGGATGATGCTGCATATCAACGTGGGTGTGTAGAGCTCAACTCTGATAATCCGTCTTAATACGATTTATTACTAGTCGTCGATTGCGCGCCAGACGGTCTGAAAGTCTTTTTCAAATCTGTAAAATAAATGACTGTATTGTGTAATTCCTAGTGTATGTTGACGCAAGACTCAGACTGAGCTAGAGATGCTATAACTCCTATTGAATACAGGAGCACCAACATACAACCTGCGAACTGGAAATTCAGGCACACTGTTTTAGATGGTAGCGGGGGAAGCGATTGAAATAACGAGACTCGATGGACCATGAATGAGCAATGATGGAAAACCAGAGCTAGACGAGTGTCTCGCTCTTAACGCGAGTGAGTGGAGCGTTTGAGATCGGCCGTTGCCAGTGATCGAGAGGTTTGACCACTTGCGCCGTGTCCCAGCACGCAAAGGTGAGCGTCAGTTCAAAGCCGCTGTTTCTACGGACAACTTCTCACCTGACTGGGCCAAGTTCCCATCGGACTTTCAATAGCTTTGATCCAAACTCTCATCATGTTCAGCTGGAAAACGAAGGTGCAGGGCTTTGAGCGACGAACACAATGGAGTCAAGACAAGAAACGTATAGAGTTTCTTCAGAAATATGGTCTACTCGGATCGTACTTGAGATTTTCCCAATATTATCGTTATGCACTCGCATACGGACGACAAATAGTGCGATCCCTGTGGAATCGTGAGTAGTCATTTCAGAACGATTCTCCTTTTGTAGCTTGATGTGAAGTACAGTACTGGTCTAAACCAGAAGTTTTATGTGAAAAGATTCAATAGCGATCGCTGTCTCGACGCGGATATTGCTACCATGCGCTTAATTCGCGCGCAAACAGCATCCCAGTGCCTAGGGTGCTACTCCAATTCCGCGGTTGGACGAACAGGTATATGATCATGGAGCGCATGCCTGGCGTCTCGCTCGACACTGTCTTCCCTCACCTACCGGCCATTGAGCAGGCAAGACTCGTCGGTCAGCTACACGACTACATGAAAGAACTACGTGCAATTCCACGGCCTGATAACGCGTCCTCCATCGCCTCCGTCACAGGTGGCCCATCTTCTGCTATCGTTTACACCATCGGTGTGATCTTAGCGGGCCCTTCCGCGACGAGGCACACATGAACCTACAGCTCAGACACGGCAAGCCCGCCGAAGCGTATCCAGAACCAGTCCCCACCGCCCACGCCCTCACGCACCCGCTCGTGCTTACGCACAACGACTTTGCATCGCACAACATCATGGCGATGGAAACGGCCGATGGGTGGCGTATTACGGCGATCATCGACTGGGAGTGTGCGGCGTGGATGCCCAGCCACTGGGAGTACGTCAAGGCGAAGAATTTCTGCTCGAGGAGCTTGCGGCCGTATAGGCAGCAGTGGGTGGATTGGCTTCCAAAGATTTTGGAGCCGTTTGACCTTGAGGCGGAGGCGGATATAAAGTTAGGCAGGTGTCCGAGGAAACATATTCCTTAGTTAGCATATACCAGATTACTCCTTCGAGTTACCTAGTATTTCAGTTTGTTCGTCGAGAAAAGGGTTAATCCGGGGACTGAATGCATTTTTTGGTTCTTCGCTCAATGAACCGCCTGTCGTTGGTGCGCTTTGGGAGCCTCGAATTCGCTCGCGATTACATCAGCTTATTGTATTTCTGCATTGGTGCGCTCTCATGCACACGCAGAAAGAAGGTAGACCAGGAGCATGACGCTGATGCGCTCAGAAAGCGGATGCCAACGTACGCTCCGAAATTGAGACACTCAAGAGGAGCATCCGAGAAGCACGCCGCAGTCGAGCATCGCGCAAAGCAAAAGGTCCTTGCTTTGCAGGAATCCGTTAAACGCAATCATCGTCGCGGGAGATTGATCAGCAGGCCACGGAGATTGAGGCTGGAATGCCAGACCTTATCAAGCAGCGCGAGGATAAGGAGGAGGAGTTGAAGAGAATTCAGTAGGAGGCGGAACACGTTCAAAAGGCTCGAGAGACCGAGGCAGAGAAGGAGCGAAAGCGAATCGACAGCTTGAACAGCGAGCTCAGTAGCATGACAAACAAGCTCGACCGTCTGTAGGGCAAGCAGGAGAAGATGGAGACCTCGACGATTCCGGATTTGGAGGAGCAGCTCAAGGCGATCGAACTGGAGATTGAGATTGAGATGCAGGCGGGGTTGACGCAGGAACCGTACGAGGATACAGCGAGGATGCGTACCGCACCTATACCCGTACAGACAGGCCCGTGGAGCAGCCCGCCACGCCATGCGCAGAGGTCCTCTTCGTTACATTATCACAAGACGCCTATCGTGTTGCAGAACCCCCATCGGCAGTCATCATTGAAGGCTAGCATCTTGAATACCAGTTCATCAACACCGTTGCCTGCTCCACCGGCCATCTCGACTTTGTCAAGTCGGGCGGCGCCATTCGAACCCGGGAGGCCAATACGGTCTCTGTCACGAATTGCCT